>ML779765.1:746608-792292 GCA_009831015.1 Picea engelmannii | reverse complement strand
CATAAAGTTATCTTTTAATTTGCATCTCACAAATTAATTTGACTAAGACCCATATTCGGCAATTTCTCCCCCTTAGGGCCTAGGGAAGAGAAACACTTGCCTTGGTACATAATTTAACAGAAACAACACTGATAAAACTCCTTACGAGCTATGGAAAGGAAGACCAACAAATGTGAAGCACTTCAGAGTTTTTGGAAGCAAATTCTACATCAAAAGAGAATATGGAAGAATGTGAAAGTTTGACTCTCGTGTGGATAAAGGAGTACTTGTTGGTTACTCAAGTACAAGGAAAGCATACAAGTGTTACAATCTAAGATTGAACAAAGTTGTGGAAAGCATCAACGTAACAATTTATGAGACAGGAAAACCAGAATCAAAGGAAGAAGAAAACATATCAATGGAACAACTTTTCGAAGAAGAAGAAGAAGAAGACGAAGTAGAAGAAGAATATGAAGAGAATCCGATAGAAAAAAAAGATCAAGTTCAACAAGTATCTCCAAAGACACCTAGAAAATGAGTACAGAAGAATCATCCTTCAGATCAGATTATTGGAAACAAAGATTGAGGAGTTGAGACTAGAAGAAAAATCCATTCACCAGAACAAACACACCTAGCACTCTTATCTACAATTCAACCAAACTATTTTGAAGAATCCAATGAGGATGAATTTTGGAATAAGGCCATGAATGAAGAATTGGATCAAATAGAGAAAAATGACACTTGGGAACTGGTTCCAAGACCAAAGAATAAGAATGTGATCAGCACAAAATGGGTTTTCATTGATAAATTAAATGAAGATGGAAAAGTTACAAGGAAAAAAGATAGATTGGTATGTAAAGGATATGCACAGATTGAAGGAATCGACTTTGAAAAGACATTTTCCTTAGTTTCCAAAATGGAAGCAATCCGGTTGCTTTTAGCCTATGCATGCTCCAAAATTTTTAAGTATATCATATGGATGTAAAATCAACTTTTTTGAATGGGGAACTTGAAGAAGAAGTATACATTTAACAACCAGACGGATTTCAGTTTTTAGAGAATGCAGATTATGTGTGTAAATTAAAGAAATCCTTGTATGGTCTAAAACAGGCTCCTAGAGCATGGTACTCTAGACTGGATAAGTATCTGCAGTAGGTAGGGTTCAGAAAAGGAAGTGCAGACAACAACCTCTATATCAAGGTAAGTGAAGGTAATATTTTATTGATTGAAGTTTATGTTGGTGATATTATTTCTGGTAGTGATGATGACAGGTTAAGCCAAAAATTTGCAAAATATATGCAGAATGAATTTGAAATGTCGTTACTTGGAGAATTATCCTTCTTTTTGGGACTTCAGATATGTCAAAGCAACCAAGGAATCTTTATTTCTCAAACCAAGTATATCATCGAAATGCTAAAGAGGTTCAGAATGAAAGATTGCAAACCAGTTATCACTCCCATGCAAACCAATTGCAAGTTGAGAAAAGATGATGATTCAAAGTCTACAGATTAGAGGCAGTAAAAGTCAATTATTGCCAGCCTACTATATGTGATAGCATCTAGACCATATGTAATGCAGGCAATTGGACAGGTGGCATGATTTTAAGAAACACCAAAGGAGTCACATGTGTTAGCAATGAAGAGGATTTTCAGATATCTCAAAGGAACATAAGAGTTTGGATTATGGTATCCAAAAGGAAAGGATCTATCACTTATTGCCTACACAGATGCAGATTGGGCAGGTTGTATTGATGACCAATGAAGCACTAGTGGAGCAATGTTCTACTTGGGTGAGTGTTTAGTATCATGGCTAGGCAAGAAACAATCATCAGTATATTTATCGACAACCGAGGCAAAGTATATTGCAAAATCATCATGTTGTACATAGGTTCTTTGGATGAAACAAACTATGACAGATATTAAGGTTGAGTATGATGAGCCCATTCCAATCTATTGTGATAATACAATCACCATTAGTATCTCAAAGAACCCGATAATGCACTCCAAGATGAAGCACATTCCAATAAAATATCACTTTATACAGGAGAAGGTTGCAGAAAAGAACATCGGAGTTGAGTATGTGGGCACAAAAGAACAAGTGGCATACATATTCACAAAACCACTTCCATAGGAATCATTTGAATATCTTCGCCAGAGACTTGGAGTTATTTCTACTCCAAAATGAATGCTTTTCGAATGATTATCTTATATGTTTTAGATTTACATGAGGAAGCACCATAAGAGGACAGTTCAGTCAAGGGGATCAACCCCGGATGGAAAGATACCTTTACCATTGATGACAAAGGGGGAGAGATTTATCAGATACAGAAGAAAAAGGCATGGTTCCAAGGGGATCAGATTTACCAGATGCAGAGCACAGAGGCATGGTTCCAGGGGGAGCATGAGTGATATGATTTCAGTATTGCATCAGAGTGTTTCCATCAATGCCAAAGGGGGAGATTATTGATTAAGGTTGGTTGTCATTGATGTCAACCCTTGAAGAAAGCCCCACAATACAAAGTTTTGGGTAATGGACCCAATATTGTTTGATGTAAATATGACTCATTATTGTCTTGTCATGGTTGATATTAAGTAAATATGGATGAACTCCAAAGTGGTCCCCTTACGGTGAAATCCCTCACGGGAAGACACTTTACTGAGTAAGAGAACCCATGATTAACTGTGGAATAATGAGATAAAGGATAGTGAATTTGTTAGGGAAACTATCCTATATGGATAGTTCTTGTCATTCCATTTCCGGTGGTATGTGAAACGTCACATAACTCCTCACGGTTAGAGAGTTATGACCATGTGAAATTGGAGAACTGAGGTTTGGGTAATGAACCCAAGTTTGTTTGATGGATAACGATATGATTTTTACTATATTTGAAGGTAATAGTATTATATATGGATATTACATGTCATTCCATTTCTGGTGGTATGTTAAACGTCACATAACTCCTCGCGGTTTGAGAGTTATGGCCTTACGAAGTTGGAGGACCCTCTTATGTCATCTAGAAACCCCAAAAGGTCAAAGTAGTCAAAGTGGTTTAAGAGATTTTAGAAGGTAAATAATAAAGTGAAGTGATGAGTGTACTATAATTCAAATTGAATACAAAATAAATTATTTAAATAATAAATTTAATGGATAAATTAGAAGTGGGTTAACCATAAAATAAGGAAAGTGAGCAAAGTGACCTAGAAGATGTTTTTAAGGAAGCTACTTGGAGAGTATAAATAAGAGGCAAGGATCTGTCATTTTAGACACACTTGAGAATATTGAATACCTATAGGTTTCCGAGGTAACCAAAGGATATATAAGCTAAATTTCTGAGGAAAGTGAAGAAAAGAAGGCCATAATTCAAGGAAGGATAAATTCTTTTGATGGTGCTTTCTGATGTATGTGTTTTTCAGGTCATCTCACCATTTTCACAATAACGTTTTTTCTAGAATGATTCAGACCGTGAAATTTCTATGACATTGAGGAAACATATCCAAGTATCCGTGGTAAAAAATTCAGCTTGTGGGTCATTTTATTTGTGGCATTACACTCCATATAAAATAGGGTTTGTGGATACTCCTGAAACTAGTTAAAAACAAATGTTTCGGGTAAAAATGTCATAACTTCTTCATAACAGATCCAAATTCAGTAATACCAAATGTGTTGGTTATAGTACAATATTTAGTATTTTTTCTAACAGTTTCATATAAATTCAACAAATATTCTATGTGGGGCACACTTTACAAGGTCTCTCTCTAGAATAAGCTAGAATTCAGCAAGGTGTGCCATTTTTTCCATAACTCTTTTTTTGAGAGGTTCCAAGTAGTGACACCTGGAGGAATTGCATAAAACACACTGAATAACATTTTATATCAGTTTTATATCTTGATTCATTACAGGTACAAAGTTATCATTATTTCAAGTTATGGTTCTTGACTAATCCAAAATTAGTCTTGTGAGACTAAAGAAACGTTCGATGAAAATGCTAGTCTCTTGTTGTTAAAGTTAAGGAAGGTTTGTAGGTATGTGATCATATACACTAGGTCTATTACAAAGTTACAAATCATATTTGTATGATGAAATTGATGAGGGCTTTTGGTTGAGGTACAAGTTGGGTACATGGTTGAGACAAGTAGTTGATGAGTTGGAACATACATCAGATGTATAGTTGATGATGTTGGTACATATTGATGAGTCATAGTTGATGAGTACTTGAAACATGATTGGTACATACTTGGTACATGGTTGGTTGCACTTGTTTATGGTACAAGTTGATTACAGATTGTTTGGTACAGGTTGGTTCATGGTTGATACACTTGTTTATGGTACAGGTTGAGGTACATGTGTTGGTCACTATAATTTCTTATTAACTAAAGAATCAAGTGTTACATAAATTGTCAACCCAGGGAAGTTTGTTTATTTCAAAGGAAATCACACACTGTATATGCTCAATCTCAAAATAAATCTAGAGTTGTAGTAAAAGTACATTAATCACACCTCGCCTTGAACAGACTGAAGTTCTACTTTGAATTATAGAAAAGCAATCTACCTATTGCAGAGTTCAAAGTTTAAGGAAATACTTATCCAAATAATCCTGGATTACATTAAGAAAAAAAAACCTAGGAAAGAAATCTTTCAAGATACTGCAAAATAAAAGACCAACTATTCTGTAACAGAGAACAGGACCCTATTCCCCAAGTAGGAATCTTCAGCACCTGTTTCCGACTATCACACTTTCATGAACTCATTGCTAATCAAAATGATTGACACGTATTGAAGGCTAACTATCTCATAACAGAGAACAAGACCCTATTCCCCAAGAAGGAATCTTCAGCACCTGTCTCTGATTATCACACTTTCATAAATTCATCAAACATAATTACCAATCAGAATGATTAACAGTTACCCAAGCATGAATTGTATGAAAACAATGTAACAATCAGTAAAGAATATTTTCAACAAAACAGAGTTCAGTAAAGTAGAGTTTCAGCAAAACAAAGTTTAATCAAGGCATGAACAAAAATAATGCTAACACACTACAGAACTAATGGGTGAATCTTGTGAAGAAGGTGGGCCCTCCCTTCTCACAAGATTCCCCAGAAATAAAAGGAATTAGGAAGAAATGCTCAGAATAATCTTTTATTCATCTATCAACTGTATCATATTACAATATCCAAAGTGAACACGTCCTTCTCTGTAATTCCTTTCTATCAAAAAAGGATCCCCTCTAATGATGATTTCCCCTTATTTAAAGAGGAGAATCCCCTCAATACAATTGATTATCAAATTACATGTGCACATACGAATCCTATTCTTAGTCAGATCTAATATTCTATACTAGAATAGGATATCCTGATCTCCTGTAACAGAATGCTATTACAATAGTTGGAATGGTGCTGGGTGAGGTGTAGCTCTTACGGCTGGTGTAACAAATTATTTATTTATCTTCTTGTTACTTTTGTTGTATGATGTTTCAGCATCGCAAATCATGGACTATTTCAACGACGGGATTTGCGTTTTGACTGTTTCAGCAACATGGTCTCAAGCAACAACGATGGTTAACGTTGGCTTAAGGTGCAGCTGTTGTGGCCAGTGTAATAGCTCCTTCTTACTGTTGTGTGAATTGTTGTTTTAGCATTGCAAACCATGAACTGTTTCAGCAATGGGGTTTGTGTGCTTTTGACTATTTCAGCAATGGGTCTTCAAGTAGCAACAATAATCTGTAGTTCAAATTGTTTCAACACTATATGTTTCTGATCGATGGCTAAGTATGAGAGTAATGTAAAATTACAAGTAAAAAAAATTAAACTTATAGCAAATAGAAGAGACGTTATATACCTTTGGAAAGATAGGGTAAGGTGATAATGTAAGCTTAAATGTGAGTGGAAAAAGGATGTAATGGTAGTAAAAAGTGTGAACAAAAAGGTACATTATAGAGTCCTAACATCCCCCCCAACTAAAAGGTTGCATGTCCTCAGGCAACTTCATTCTGAATCAGAATCTGAATACCGACTCTGAGCATGCAAATTACTTAAGTAGTAGCTGTGGAAAGTGTTGTCTGTTGGAGCTTTGAATCCTTGAATGCGTTGTAGCCTTTTCCAAGCTGCTATTTCAGCCGGGATATTGTTGTCTCAAGATTGGTAGGACTAAAGGGATTGTGTTCCTGTCTTTTCTCAGAAAATTGTTGCCAAAACATGTTATTTGCTTGTAGGGCAACGATCTCTATGGATTTAATAAACTGTTGACAATCCTGAAGTACTGTTGTCTGTAGTTGCTGAATATATTGAATCATCCCTAGTTTCTTCAAAAACTGATAATACTCTGCAACAAAGGTGGCAACATTCTGTGGTTCTGGCCGTATCCAAAGGAGGCGGTTATCCTCATTATGCTTGGCAGCTAGGAAGTCATTATGCCATGTAATTTGATTGTTAAGGAAGTAGGTGAGTGCCCGAATCTGGATATCACCGACAAGAGGGTTAAGTTTAAGCTGTCGGTTCTCAAGGATGGCCTCATTATGAAGATATACCTCACATAGGAGGTGTTGATCAATAGTAGAGGCTTCTGCAAAGGTTCTTACAAAATCTACTGGATTTAACACTGCATGGGGTCTGCCTTCCTTGATTGATTTAATCTGAAAAAATGTAAGTTGTTCTATGAGGAAAAGAGAGTAATCGGAGGATGGTTTCCTTCCAGCCAACAATTTTTGTGCCAAGTCAAATATCAGGAGTAATTTGCCTTTTAGCTCTTTATTCTGCTTCTTATGGGCATAGGATTCTTTGTGTGTTTGCTCCAAAGCTTCCCAATTTGAATAGATGTGGTTTAGCCAGAGTAGTCTATGCTACTGTAGGCTTTTGTCCTGTGTAATAACAAACTCTTTTTTCCATTTGTCCATTATTTCCTGCTCATCCCATGGTTGAGTTTGTGTTTCAGCATCGCAAGTGATAAGATGAGGTAGGGTCTGAGTGGCTCGTTCCATAAGAGTATGGGTGTTGATATCACTAGGAGGCGTAGATTCATCAATAGGCAGTGTTTGTACAGCTTTATTAATAAAAACAGGGGCTTCAGATGTAGCATTTGTTGTAGGCCAGGGTTCATTTTGCATTTTGGAAGGTCCTCCTGGTTCTTGTGTAACAACAAGGTTTTCTTCTTTGACTGCAAAAGTCATAGGTGCAGGGGAAGCTCCAGGCATTGGAATTTGAGTTACTTTGTAGCCTGCTTGATAATAAATGTCCCCACATTGACTGCACATATACTGTCTACACTAATTCTCTTTTGTATTTTCCTCTCTCATGGTCGCTATGTGAGATAGGGTGTACAATTTAAGTTCCTTATTCTAGGCTTCCTTTACCATTACTAGATCTTGCTTGTAGGCTTCCAGTTCAGACCTTAGGAACTCATTTTCTTGTAAGACAGAGGCCATTGTTGGTTCTGGTTGTTGATATTTCATGGGTATATTAAGAGGGGTGACTGGTTCTTGTGTAACAGTCACAGCCGCACTAACTAGTTCTTGTGGAGCAGCCACATGATCGACAACTGATTCTTGTGTTTCAGCTTCTTGATGTAGAGAAAGTAGTGTTGCGTCACCCTGGGCATTTGATTCCTGTATTTCGGTAACAATATCAGAAGATGGTTCTTATGTTTCAGCTATAGCTGGTTCTTGTGTAACAGCTATAGCTGGATCTTGTGTTGCAGCTACAGAATCAGTAGTTGGTTCTTGTGTTTCAGCTACTGGATGAGTAGCTGGTTCTTGTGTTTCAGCTACTTGATTTAAAAAGGATGATGTCGCAGTACACTAGGCTTTTGGTTCTTGTGTTTCAGTGCCCATGGGTGGAATAGGTAAAAATTCCAGAATTTGGGAGGGTGGAGGTGTACGGGATTTTAGCAAGATGGGTTGGGGGTTTAGGGCAGTGGCAGTAGTGGCTTCTCTTGTTGAGGTCCTTGTTTGTTTTCTTTGTAAAAAGGAGGGAAAAGGAGGAATTTGCTTCTTTCTTTTGCATGAGGGTTTTTCCTCAGTGATGGGGCAGGGAGAGTTGTTTGGTTCAGAGTCATCACTAAGGATATGAACGGTAGGAGTAGATGATTCTGGTAAGATGTGGGGCAGGCTTGGTATGGTAGGAAGTTTAATTGAATTAATTGGGTTTGTAGGTGGACTGTTAGGTACTTCCGGAGGATCTGGAAGGTTTTGTGGTTGTCGTTCCTGAATATTTTCAAGATGTTCAACAACTTCTTGAGGGTCTATGGGTGGGTTGTCTAGGGGAGGGTTTTGTTGGGAAAAACCCCTTTGGATGAGTAGTTGAGCGAGACGATGATGGGTGAGGGAAAGGGTGTGATTTTTATCCTTTTTACAGTAATGCGACATATTTCTAAGACATCCGAGCAAGTAGTAGGGAATATTCACCAATCTAGCATGTCGTAAATGAGACAACAAGACAAAATCGTACTGGTAGACTACCTGGTATTAACCTTCACAGGTGAGGTAGTGCTTGACAAACTCTGTAACTTTTGGCCAAGGAGGCGGCAACAAGATAAGTCGAACACCCCAGCCTTTAGGCTCCATTTGTTCCTCTGGCAAGAGAAAATCCTCCTGGGCATTAAGGATAATGTGTTTGTGGCTGAACCAGTGAATTCCAGTGACAGGGAGACCCGAAACCTATGCTATATCATCCTCTGTGACTGGAATCCGAACCACTTGAACAATGGAACAATCTTTCTGAAGATTTCGAGCAAATTGAAGAACCTGTTGTTGATCAAATCCTTGGAGCCTCTGAAAATAACCCAGCCAACCTGCCTGCAGAAAAATTTGATAGGCTTCTAGATATAATTCTAGCAGGGTTGTCGTGGCGGGTTCATACCATATAACAGGGCCTCCCATAGCTAACAGCTTAGTAAAATGCACTGTCAGAGAGTTAAGTAACCACTTATGAATAGAGTAAGTTTTGTGGGTGAAGGCATGCAAATGGTGGTGAAAACAAATGAAAGGATGGGTAAAAAGGAATGACGGTAGTCGGTTCGTGTGAAATGATGGTATAAGATTTTGATATCCCTCCCCCCCCCAAGTACAGCTAAAGTAATTATTTTAAGTGAGTGATAATAATGAGTTGGGATCTTCTCATTAGCCACAGTTCAATTGTATTTACATATAAAGTTTACATACCTCATCTTTACCTTTGATACGTACTTCAAACAAAATATAGTGCCTGTCCATAATAGTTCTGCAGTAGCCATGCGGGAGACTTTTGATTTATTAGAGAAATTGTATCAAGGATTTTTTTAGTTATGAGAGAGGGTTGTGGAAGGAAAAAATGTAGTATGAGAGTGAAAGAGCTTATTGACAGGGGATGATGAAAAGTTGGTGTTTCAGCAACAAGAAAATAATAGAAAAATGTTTGCTGAAGAGTGATGTTTTAACAATGTAAAATATTGTTGAATAAATGGTGTTTTAGCAGTGGCGACATGTTGTTGAGCAGTGGTGTTTTAGCAATGGAGAAAAAGAGCAAAAAATTATTGAACAGTGGTGTTTCAGCAATAGATAAAAAGGGCAAAAAATTGTTGAACAGTGGTGTTTCAGTAATGGGAAAAAAAGGGAAAAAAATTGTTGAATAATGGTGTTTCAGCAATGGGAAAAAGGGGGGAAAATGAGGAAAAATATTATTGGAAAGTGACGTTTTGGAAATGGGTAAAAGGGAAAAAGTTTTTTGAACAGTGGTGTTTCAGCAATGGGGAAAAGGGCAAAAAAATTTTGAATAGTGGTGTTTCAGCAATGGAGAAAAAGGGAAAAAAATTGCTGGACAGTGGTGTTTCAACAATGGGAAAAAAAGGGAAAAATTGCTGAACAGTGGTGAAGAAAGGGGGAGTAGTGTTTCACAAAATGAAGCTTGAATCTTCTTGAAGTAAGATTGTCCTTTCTTGGTAGGCCTTTTCTTTGATCGAGAATCTACAAAAGAATCAATTGTAACATGCCATTCCTTGACAGGGATTATTGGTAAAAGAAATCTAATCTAATACTAAAGGAATTAAATTCAAAAGAATTAATTGCAATGAGGGGTAGGAGGCCCCTCTAAAAAGAGATAATGTGAGTCTACCACACATGTGGCCTTAAAATATTCTTTGGAAATGGGGCGTTGGTACAGACGAAGTCGTTGACCATTCACTAGTAATGGTGTTTTAGAGTCATCGATTGTGAGGAGCCTTACTGTTCCATTGGGTAAAACAATGTCCACTTCGTAAGGTCCAACCCATCTTGTACGTAGTTTCCCTTGAAATGATTTAAACCGAGAATCATACAGTAAGGCCCAATTACCTTTTTGGAATTGCTTATGCTTGATGGTTTTGTCATGCCATTTTGATCTTTGTTGTTGAATCATAGTTGTCTGATGAATGGCATCTAGTCCTTTTTCATCCAATTCATTAAGCTGTTGCAACCTGGATGGTTGTGCATTGGTCAAATCAAGGTTGACAGCTAAAGCAGTCCTTAAGGTTTTGATTTCAAATTCCATAGGAAAGACGACACTTTTTCCATAAACTAATTCATAGGGAGAGAATCCTGTAGTATTTCTCCAGGTAGTTCTGTAGGCCCACAATGCTTCAGGGAGCCTGTGAGATCAATCCTTTCTATTTTCCTTCATTGTTTTTGTGAGAATGGATTCTATTAATTTATTTTTGCTTTCCACCTATCCATTGGCTTGGGGGTGGTATGGTGTAGTCATTCTATGATGAATGTGATATTTTTGAAGGGTGGCTTTAAAACTGTGAGAAGTGAAGCGAGGTCTTCCATATGTAACTAATTCTCTAGGCACTCCAAATACAATAAAGATGTTGTCAAATAGAAAATCTAGAACCGCTTCTTCAGTAGATCTATGGATTTCTTTAGCTTCCACCCATTTGGTCATATAATATTTGCAGACCACTATATAAACTTTTTGATTGGATGGGGGGTTAATGGGTCCTATAAAGTCTAAGTCTCATCTTTCAAATGGTTCGAGTACTACCTGGGGATTTAATGGAATTTCATCTCTATGATTAGGTTGGCCCATTCTTTGACAGCTATCACAGGCCCAAACATATTTCTTTGCATCTTTAAAAAGTGAGGGCCAATAATACCCCATCCTGAGAATTTTATGTGTTGTTCTTTTATCAACAAAATGCCCTCCACAAGGGCCATCATGACAAGCTTTTAGTAAATCATAAACATCATATTCTCTAATGCACCTTCAGATTTCTTGATCAAGTCCTGTGTGGAAAAGACACCCACTTATCCAGCTATACCGAGCACTTTGTTGAATGATTCTTCTTTTCTCTCAGTGGGATAGGTGTGGTGGTAACTTCCCTACAACCAAGTAGTTAGCGATGTATGCATACCATGGTGAGTGAGTAGATACTGCAAATAGATATTCATCAGGAAAGGAATCATCTACTGGGGTATTATCATCAGGTGTTAGCTGAGAAAGGAAATCAACAACTACATTTTCTTTTCCTGGTCTATCTACAATTGTAATATCAAATTCTTGTAATAATAGTAACCATCTGGTGACTCGAGCATTTGTGATAGGTTTGTTCATTAAATATTTGATAGCTGAGTGATCAGTATGGACGAGAGTAGAGTAGCCAGTGATGTAATGTTGAAATTTATTAATATCATAGATAACTGCTAAGAATTCTTTTTCGGTAACTGTATAGTCAAGTTCAGCAGGAGTCATATTCTTGCTAATGAAGTAAATAGCATAAGGGCGATGATTTTCTTCTTGTCCCAAGATAGCTCCTATTGCAGTATCTGAAGCATTAGAGGATATATGAAAGGGAAGTGTCCAATCAGGTCCTCTTAGAATAGGGGTTGTAGATAACTGATGTTTAAGTGTATTAAATGCTTCCTAGCAAGGATTAGTCCACTTGAATTCAACATTTTTCATCAGTAACACAAACAAAGGAGAAGTTATTTTGGAAAAAAAATTGATAAATCTTCTATAGTATCTAGCATGTCCTAGGAAACTTCTCACCTTTGTTTGGGTTTTTGGAACAGGAAGATTTTTAATGACTTGTATCTTGGATGGATCCACCTGGATTCCTTGAGATGAAATGAAATGTCCAAGCATTATTCCTTCACTCATCATCATATGACATTTTTTTGTACTTAAGGAGAGGTGGGCTTGTATACATAGTTTAAGTACTTTCTCAAGGTTTTGTAGTGCTTCCTCAAAAGAAACACTATAAGGGGTAAAATCATCCATAAAAATTTCCATAGAGTCATTAATCATATCAAAAACGATTCCTATAACTGCTCTTTGAAAGGTTGCTGGTGCATTACATAGTCCAAATGGGAGGACTCTATAAGCAAAAGTTCCCCAGGGGCTAGTAAAAGTGGTCTTATCTTGGTCTTGGGGTGCAATTTTGATCTGATTATACCCACTGAAACCATCTAAAAAGGAGAAAAATTTCTTCCCTGACAAACTAGCTAACACCTAATCAATGAATGGTAATGAAAAGTGATCTTTTTGAGTGGCTTTATTTAAGGCTCTATAGTCTACACATACTCTCCATTTCCTATTTTTCTTAGGAACTATTGCCAACGAGGAAACCCATTCGTTGTCCGATATAGGATATATAAACCCTGCATTAAGCATTTTTTGAAGTTCCTCCTTAAGAATTTCTCTTAAATTAGGGTTCATTCATCGTTGAGATTGGCAGATCGGTGGACAATCTTGCTTGATATATATATATGATGAGTACATAATTCGGGAGAGATTCCTTTCATATCTGTATAGTCCCATGCGAATGCTTCCTTATGTTCAATAAGTAACTTCATTAATTGTTGTGTTTCAGCATCTGTCAGGTTGGGGTTTATGTTCAATGTTTTGCCAGGTTCAATTTCTACTGGTATACTTTTAGAAGAGATGGTGGTTGATGTTTGAGGTGGGTTTTCAAAGTTAAGGTTTTCCTGGTTATCTGACTCCAAAAGTGTAGTTAGTTGGTTATGAGTTTCTGGAGTCACGGAGGAAGGTTCACAAATAAAATTATTAATTACTTCATCCTCCGTGGCATCTTTAAGGCTTAAGGCTTGTCCGATAGTCAAGATAGGTTGAGTAGTTTGATCATCAAAGTCCACCCATAACAAATTGTCATTATTAATCAAGGGTGTAGCGTGAGGGTAGAGGGTAAGTTTTTTAGTCTCATATCCATTGGAAATTGTCATTGAACCTGATCTACAGCTGACAAAAGCGTCTGTTGTGGCTAGCCAAGGCCTGCCCAAAATTAGAGGGTGCCCCCCCAACTTTGTTTTAGGTTGTAATACCATAAATTCAGGTGGATAATTCCAGGATTCCACTGAGATAATTAGGTCTTCAATGACTCCTTCTAGTTTGATTGTAGAACAGTCAACTAATTGTAGAATGGTTAGGGTGTCTCTGATTTCATTCTTCAGTTGTAACAATTGTGAGGTTTCGAGATTCATAATATTGATAGTAGCACCTATGTCTACCAGGACTCGAGGAATTATTGTTTTTCCAATTTTCACTGGGACGATAGGATGGTCGGGATCACCATATTTAACTGGGGGAAATTTACCCGACATCAGTGCAGACAAATCACTCATGACATGAACTGTGAGAGGATCTTTAGTTTTCCTACCGAGTTTCTTAACACAAATGTCTCGCATTGTTTTGGCATAAATTGGTACGTCTCTTAGTGCTTGTAATAGTGGAATTTGACATAAAGATTTTGTAATTCCCCTAGAATATTGAAAGCAGGTGGCTCAGGCATTTTAGTCAAAGCTAAATGCTCAGGAAATGGTGGTTTTGTTGTTTTAGTAGCAGTGTTGGAGGATGATTGTACCTCTTCAGGTACATCATGATTTTTTGTTTCTTCTTTATTGGAATCAGAAGGGGTAACATCAACAATGGTAGGTTCTACTATTTTCCCAGATCGTAAATGAATATCATTGCATTGCACAGGGAAAAGAGAAAGTATAGGTTGGTTTTGAATATCAATGCACTACACAACTTTATTATTGGGTTTAGGGTTAGGTTGTACAGATAGTTGGGGCCTCATCATTTGATTGTTTGGTGGAGTACCCAATGGTAAGGAGAGTGGTTACAGAGATTGTGATTGAGGTAATTGATTTGGGAATGGGGGTTGTTTCCCTCTCCAATTTGGATTCCATTGGTTGAGGTAAGGTTGTTGTTGTGGAGGTCAAGGAGTCCACATTGATGGATCTACAAAGGGAGGGTTAGTTTGTTGCATGGGTGGGTAATTCATTTGATTGAGGTATTGCATTTGATTATAGGGAGGGTAATTTGCTTGATTAAAAGAAGGATAGTTATTCCAACGATTAGAAGATGTAAATGGCATATTAGGATTCATACCTTGTCCTCATGGCTGCCATTGCCTTCTCTGTGTCAACAGATAGATGGCTTCAACTTCTTCATCAGTTGGTTGTAATGTTTCCTTGATCCCTGGTAAAGAGGGGCATTGTTGAGTTTCATGATCCTTATCAAAAATGGTGCAGATTGGCTTTTTGTCTAATGGGCATTCCCTTTGTGGGTGCTTATCTCTGCATTTGGAAAAAAATATGGATAGAGTTGCTTCTGCTTCGGCTTGTTTCTTTTGAATCTGCAAGGTATCAATTTGTGAGGCAAAAGAGCTTAACATTTCAGTTTTAAAACCCTCAAGTAAATTACCTATTTCGGCTCTTGTTTCTCCTCCACTTGATGATTTTTGAACTCTTGAAAATGTGGTATCCCTGCTATTTGATCTATTCCTTGAAGCTCCTCTTGAACATATTTTACATAGGTTAACAATTTCATCATATGATTCTTTAGATATGTCCCCTTTTACAAGCATATTAAGCATATCTAGGCAGTCATCCCTTACTCCTTTTAGTAATATTGTTTTAAGAATATCTTTACTTACATCGGGGTGAATGGATCTTTGTAGATTATACTGTATCCTTTCTACAATGTCCTCCAGATTTTCATCCTCTTTCTGTATCATCTTGAATAGTTCCTCTCTTTTTTCTCTTGTTCGGCAATAGTCTTGGTATTTACGCAAGAATTTCTAATTCATCTGATCCTATGTTGTGATTACATGACCTCCAAGACTCATGAACCATCTTAATGCATTTCCTTTCAATGTTGCTGGAAATAGGTTTATTTTTTTAGCATTGGAAATGTAATCATAACTTTTGCATAATATGTCGAACTCAAAAAGGAATTCATCAGGATACTCTGAAGATAAACCATGAAAGTTAGGTAAAGATGAGAGTGGAATATTCTTCATGGGATCTACCCCTCTAGGAATATCACCAATAGGAAATCCTAAGGTGGAAAAAGAGTTTTCATCATTTACCTCTCCTTTAGGACCTGCATGTTCTTCCTGATGCAGTTCTTCATTATACTCATCCATGGTTTCTTCTGGTTGTTCCCCTGCTGCACTTGCTAGATCCTCAATGTTTCCTACTAGTTTCTCAACTATCTTAGGACTCCAAATCTCTTTCCCCATTTCAAAGTTTGCTTGAAAGGAAGGTTGGGATTTTGGTCTCCGAGAGCTTGGTCACTAAGGAGCAACAAATTTAGATTTTGATATAATCTCGTCAATAAAAGTCTTTCTTCCTCCCTTCCTCTGCCCCTGCCACCTGTAGGGTCAATTTATTTGGGGTCTCCATGTCCTCTCATGCAATCTGTATATCTGAAAGAACATAAGTTATTTTGAAATCTATAATTGCCTTCCCTGGAAATAGCGCCAAAATGTTGGTCATTGTAATTGCTTATTAACTAAACAATCAAGTGTTACATAAATTGTCAACCCAGGGAAGTCTATTTATTTCAAAGGCAATCACACATTGTATATGCTCAATCTCAAAAGCAATCTAGAGTTGTAGTAAAAGTACATTAATCACACCTTGCCTTGAATAGACTGAAGTTCTACTTTGAATTACAGAAAAGAAATCTACCTATTGCAGAGTTCAAAGTTTAAGGAAATACTTATCCAAAGAATCCTGGATTACATTAAGAAACAACAACCTAGGAAAGAAATCTTTCAAGATACTGCAAAAGAAAATACCAACTATTCTGTAATAGAGAATAGGACCCTATTCCCTAAGCAGGAATCTTCAGCACCTGTTTCTGACTATCACACTTTCATGAACTCATTTCTAATCAAAATGATTGACACGTACTGAAGGCTAACTATCTCATAATAGAGAACAGGACCCTATTCCCCAAGCATGAATATTTGGCACCTATCTTTGATTATCACACTTTCATAAATTCATCAAACAGAATTAACAATCAGAATGATTAACAATTACCCAAGCATGAATTGTATGAAAACAATGTAACAATCAGTAAAGCAGAGTTTCAGCAAAACAGAGTTCGGTAAAGTAGAGTTTCAGCAAAATAGAGTTTAATCAAGGCATGAACAAAAATAATGCTAACACACTACAGAACTAATTGGTGAATCTTGTGAAGAAGGTGGGCCCTCCCTTCTCACAAGATTCCCCAGAAATGAAAGGAAATAGGAAGAAATGCTCAGAATAATCTTTTATTCATCTATCAATTGTATCATGTTACAATATCCAAAGTGAACATGTCCTTCTCTATAACTCCTTTATAGCCAAAAAGGATCCCCTCTAATGATGATTTCCCCTTATTTAAAGAGGAGAATCCGCTCAATACAATTGATCATCAAATTACATGTGCACATACGAATCCTATTCTTAGTGAGATCTAATCTTCTATACTAGAATAGGATATCTTGATCTCCCGTAACAGAATGCTATTACAATAGCTGGAATGGTGTTAGGTGAGGTGTAGCTGTTGCAGCCAGTGTAACAGATTCTTTATTTATCTTCTTGTTACTATTGTTGTATACTGTTTCAGCATCACAAATCACAGACTGTTTTAGCAACGGGATTTGCGTTCTGACTATTTCAACAACGTGGTCTCAAGTAGCAGCGATGGTTAATGTTGTCTTAAGGTGCGGTTGTTGTGGCCAGTGTAACAACTCCTTTTTATTGTTGTGTGAATTGTTGTTTCATCATCGCAGACCACAAACTGTTTCAACAACGGGGTTTGCGTACTTTGACTGTTTCAGCAATGGGTCTTCAAGCAGCAACAATAATCTGCAATTCGAACTATTTTAGCACTATATGTTTCTGATCGATGGCTATGTATGAGAGTAATGTAAAATTACATGTAAAACAAATTAAACATATAGTAAAGAGAAGAGATGTTAAATACCTTTGGAAAGATAGGGTAAGGTGATAATGTAATCTTAAATGTGAGTGGAAAAAGGATGTAATGGTAGTAAAAAGTGTGAACAAAAAGGTACATTATAGAGTCCTAACAACAGGTTGATGCACAATTGATGCATGGTTCAGGTTTATTGGTACATGTTTACAACGACATATCTCACAGTGATATTGTGACAGTGGTTCCATCATTATACTTCTACTCCAGGGCGGTTGGACGGGGCAAGTATAGGTGGTTGTAGCCACTCTCCAGTTGTAGCCAGAGAACATAGGGGGTTGTAGCCTCCTTCTGGTTGTAGCCAAAGAATTGGGGAGTTGGATATTCCCTCAGGTTGTAGCCTAAGAATCTAGGGGGTTGGAGCCTCCTTCTAGTTGCAGCTGGAGAACAAAGGAATTTGGTTCTTCCAATGAATGTAATTCTTCAAGACATATAAGATAAAGCATTATGTGGTTTTCTCCCGATTTGGGTTTCCATGTAAAACACTGGTGTACTATGTATGTGTGTGATTGTTGATTTCTTATTGCTCATTATTGGATAATAATTCTACATTGATATAACACTTGGATTATTTGGAGAAAAAGGATTATAATTATGTTATTATTGATTCACCAACCCCTCTCAGTAATCCAACAATTTTCCTTTCTCCAAACTTCCTCATAAAAATCCTTTTGAAGCTATCAAAATTGTAATAGATCCAGAGGGTAGGATAAAGTACCAAGTAGAGTCTTTACCATAAAAAGTATAAGGAAATAACCTACATACTACATCGTCATGTTGAAATTCTAGAAGATGCATGGCAAAAAAAAATCATTTATATGATCTTCCGGGGACTTGAGTTTGTTTGGGTCAAATTTCGGTAAGAGTGTATCAAATTTCCTTAGCATTTCATGAACTTTTCCAGCTATATTTATAGCTCCTTGATCTCTCCATCATGGTATGACCTCTTTGTGGTTCCTATTTTCTCCCATTATTTTTTCTATGGTGATTTCTGGTTGTTTACCTTCAAATTCTTCTTCTTCAGGCTCGATGAAGAAATGTGTAGCTCTACTTAAGGGTACAGGGACCTCTTGTAAATCATTTTCAATAAGGTTGTCTACAAAGTCAACGTAAAAATAAGGATCTGTGTTAGGACATTCTACATAATTTCCTTTTCTCCTAGGAATTTCAGAAGTTGTAGGTAATTTTCCAAGGAATTTCCCATAAGCATGAGTGATTCTAAGGGTTTCATGAAGTTCTTCTTGAGGTATGAAAAACCAAGTTTCAAAATGTATTTCAGGACTCCTGGTAGCACTTCCGAAATTAGCCTTTGAGTCTTCATAAATAACTTCTTGTTCATATTCAACTCGAGGAAATAAGGTAGGTTGTGAGCTAGGATTACTCGTTGAAGACTGATTTTAGTTATTGTTTAATTCATATATGTAATCCATAAAAAATGGCCCTCCTTATAGCACCAATTTTGTTGAGGGGTCGAAATTCACCTGAAAATAGCAAGGGGTCATCCCCAGTATACATTCCCAATTAGACTACACACTATTTTCATTAGTATTCCAATTCGAAATTTGGCCAGGCTTCCATTATTGCTAACTTTGATTTTATCATCGAGTACAATCCAGTGTACTGATGCAGGGATGGATGAAATGAAAAGATATAGATGAAGACCATTTATGTAAATACAACTAATCTATCACTAATTTATGCTAATGTATCCTAGCTAGTAGAAAATCTAAAGTAATCGGTGAGTTATAATGCAACCAAAACTTAAAACAACTTTAATATAGTTAGTTGTATAAAAAGAGAAAGATTTGAAGCAATAACATATATAAGTATATGATCAGATCAGTCAAGATTACAATGACATATACTGTAACAACTCATGAAAATCAAGGTTTGGAAATATTCAAATAAATACCAATAACTGCAAAAAATGATTAAGATTGCATAAGAATTAGTTTACAACAAACAAAGCATTCTTACAGTCCATAGAAACATCAAATATCTTCACTTGAAGTAGTTCAAAGCTTTGATCAATTTCTACACACAATTCCTTCTATACAATACTAGCCCTGAGGGCTTCTCAATATTCATTAACATTGTATAAGCTCTTGAAACTGTTCTTGGGTCTCTACAATGCTTGAAAAGCCAAAAAAGTCAAAAGTCCTTGTTCAGAGAGTCTCTAGTCTCTTTTATACAAATAATAGTAACTCTTATTTGTATTTTCTCCTTTTTCTTGAAGGGGTAGTTACAAAACTATTCACATTCCTTTCTACTATGACAAATGGAAAAAAATGACGAAACTTGAGTTAGCTAGGAAAATATTAAAGGGAAAACAATGGTTTGTCCTTTTCCTATGATTTTTTTCTCTGGAGATAAGTCGTCCAAACTTCCAACTGGTTATACAGTGAGTCAATCCTCCTGTAAGATAGCTTCTCTAGCATTGCTTCTATCATGGAAACTCTATCATCCAAGGTTCTCATATCCTTCTCCAATTTTGTCAATTAATCCCGTATCATAGTATGGAGCTTCGTTGGTTGTAGAAAATTATGACCAATAAGATCGATTGAGACAAAAGTTGATGTTTCAACTATATGTCTCCTTCTACTTGTACTTTCCTAAAATACATTCAATAATTCATCCATGACTAAATTCTTCCCAAGTTCATATAACATTGGCAGCCAACCATGCCTTATCAACTCTTGAGAAGCTTTGTGAGTTATTGAGCAGATCCCCATTTATTTGGTCACTTCTTTGTTTTATTGTTTCCCTACCTATTGGAAATGGTCTAGCGCATACAGATATGTATTCCTTGTTGATTTCGAGGGTTTGTATAACTGTGAAGGTGCATCAAAATTTTATTCAATCCAAGTATAAATGTCTTCTATACCTTCCCGGATAGTGTTTTATTGCATCAACTCCATCTGTATCCAATCATTTTTTCAATGACTGTTGCAACCACGTTTTAGAGGAGATGTAGGTTGGCATACATATGGATGATGGCACCTTCCTTCTCATTTCTCACTTTTTTTGTGTTGGCTTTAAAATTGAGAAGTCTTATGTCATCTATCCTTACTTGTTGGAGCTTCTCTTCTATCTCTTTAATCCTTACTTCCTTTTCCTCATTATGTTGTCACACCCTTTCTATATTATCTACAATTGCATCCATGAATGAAAATATTTCCCTAGTTGTTGCCATAGGGTCTTCCCTGACATCTCCTATGATGGGAGCCTGGGTTATCACTGATAAAGGAGCTTCCTCTGCCACCAAAACATTTTTAACCCTTTCTTGTATGATCTGAATAGTTTTTCTATCGTACGTGAAATTGCGGATGTCAAATATTTCATTCGACCGAAAATGTTCCCAAGACCCGAGACTCAAACCAATGCTTGTTGTTTATGTTCTTGTACCTATGGTGGATGTTCTAGGTACATCCAATTCCATTGGGTGTATGTCAACCTCTCTATCAACTACATCCTTCTTCTTCAGTAGCTTTATCTCTTGCTTCCTTTTTTGCTAATTTTGTTGCTACTCTTGTTGCTTCAACTAACTCTTTTTATTTTTCAGCAATGACTTTTGCTTCATCCTCCGCTTTCTCTCTTGCTTCATTTTCTTCCATGGCCTTTAATTTTTCATCTTCTAGCTTTTGTTTCTTTTTAGCGTAATTTATCTTCTTAAATACTTTCTCTTTGTACCTCCTCTTTTTTTCAGTTGGTGCTTCTTCATATTCTTCTATAGAACCTAAATGAGTCGAGAGGGATATGGGGGAAGATCTCTCAACTTCATCTCTCTTTGCATCCTTTTTGGTCTCCTCTCTTGCAGCTTCTTCATTTGCGATCTTACCTCTAAAAGATATGGATAACACATTATTTCTAAAAGATATGAATCCATATGGAAGATGGGAATATACCCGGCTTTGCTTGCATAACTGTTGAAATCACAATTTTAATATTCTCAGACAATATGCCTCCCCAATTGAATGAGGCGCCTATATCTACACATAAATAAATCAATGACATATATGACAAAGGAAAGTGTGTTGTGTTTGGTTCCCCATACAATATACACATCATGTCTACCATATACTAGTAGGGTCTTCTTAGATTAGTTATGGGATATCGAATCTTGAGCCGATATTTGAACTGTTTATCTTCTTTATACCAGGTGGGGAACAAATATTTTTGTGTGAGCTCCAACTCGCTATGGAGTTGACCATATAGATTTTTGTTTCCGAACTCAAGGTGATAGAACTTGGCCAAATAATCGGGCCTAAATGAAGCTATCGACTACTTCCTTGCATTAAAGATATACCTACTATCTACATATGCATTCTTCAAAATCCATAAGATAACATCTGCACAAGGGAATATTATTGGATGTGCCGCCACCCTGAAAAATTCTTGATTTTCTGATGTTCTTAAATTCCTGGAGTTCACCTCGGTCCTCTACTTCTGTAGAAAAGTTTGACTTCTTGAACATGTAATATACTTACCCCCATTTCAAAGTCTCTCCTTCTTTATTCAAAATTCATGATGTATCCTCGTATACGGTCCTAGCACTTTCTGTATCTTCTATCTGTTGATAGCTACCAAATGGTTCAACTCTTGCTGGCTTCATTGTTGCTTTCTTTCGTGGTGACACATTTGAACTTCCATAAAAGATAAATTTGGAGCATACTATTTATTTAGAAAGAATTAATAAAAACATATTCAAGACATGTTGTTCCTCGTATATAACAATCAATTTCCTACTGATATTATGAGCATGAAAGACTTGGGCATTAACCTGATGAAACATAACAAATTTAAATACAAATCAGAGGAAAAAATTGTAACTCCTTCGAGTAGTTCGAAGGATTTAATAGTAACTCCTCCGAGTAGCATTCGAAAGAGTATCAGCTAGTCTTGGGGTGTTCATATGTTTCACAAAGAAATCCTCTGATCTGGTCGGAGGAGTTGTCAGTAACTCCTCCGAGAAAATTGGAGGAGTTAATAATAACTCTCCCGAGCATATTGGAGAAGTTACTAGTAACTTCCTTGATATGGTCGAAGAGTTACTAAAACAATTTTTGGGACTTAGTTTCATGAACACGAAGCCTGACGTGGAAAATATTTTAGACCATCTTAGAGGAATAGGACGAGTTCTTAGAGTCTACTAAGGTCAAGAATCCATGGCCTAGATGGAAATAGAAAGGGGGGTTTTGCAATAGTTGACATCGAGGCAAGGGTTTGGGAAAGGGTTGATTGCAAAGACATTCACTTTTTCAAATCATAGCCATAAACAAGCTAGGTTAGTGACAAGGGCATAGGTTCTTGAATCAATGAAGCAACAAAGTGAAACAAATTCGAGAAGAAAAGAGAAGCCATATAGGGTTGAAGGCATGAAGAGAAATGAGGGGAAAAATTATCTTAACCCTATATTTTAAGAAAAGGAGAGAGAGGGAGAACAAACTCTTCGATTAATCTTTGCCACATGTAGAGGAAAAAAAGGAGAAATTTTCTTAAATGGTGTTTATCCTAGCTCTCCGGTGTCAAGTCACGAGCACGTGGTATAATGATAATATCCTGAACCTCATTTCAATTTATATAGCTATAGGTCAATTAATGTCATTAATGAGATAGGTTAGGTCGAAGACTTTAACAACAACTTCGTTGATTTTTCTTAGAGCCTTTTAACACAACTTCGCCAAATTGTTCAGAATATTTTGACACAACTTTTCCGAACTGCTTGAAGGAGATAAGAGTAACTCCTGTGATAGGCTTTGATTTATCAGAACAGTTGGAAACAAGTCCTCCAAGAAGATCAGAAGAGTTGAAGGTAAATCCTTCGAGCAACTCATAAGTGTTGAAGGTAACGCCTTTGAGCAACTCTGAAGAGTTTATGGTAAATACTTTGAGCAGATCGGAAGAGTTGAAGGTAAAAAATCCAAGCAACTCAGAAGAGTTGAAGGTAAATCCTCCAAGCAGCTCAGAAGAGATGACTGTAACTTCTCTAAGCAGCTCGGAGGAGTTGAAATTAAATTTACCTATTTTTCTTTTTTTAACTTTAACTCTTAATAATTTCTCATTTTTTCAAGTGAATCACAAGTTACCATGAGAAGTTTTTAATTGAACAATATTATGATATTTTTCTTTAGGCTTAAAAAATAAGGAGGATCCATTTTAGTGAAGTATCCAAATAGAGGGTAAAATGGAGGGGTTGTAGTGCTAGACACAACAAATGGCGACACAGTGGGATAAGCCTTGGATATCTGCAAAATGACGTCCATTCATAATGTTATTAGGAAGGAAACTCCATCACACAAAATCATAAGGAATAAAAGATAGGTCCCATGACTTTCATATTAAAAATACCAAGGTTATTCAAAGAGTGTTGAGACATGTTGAAATTTAACAGATTGTTTTCAAACTTATATCATAATTTATAGTGAATGGATGAAGGGAGGATGTAGGTAGTAAAGTAGAAATGAAACATCAAGAATGTTGAGAATACAAGTGTGATGCATTTCTCTAGTGTTTCTCCTATGTTAGCGAGCATCCATATCGTTGATGGAGTCACCCCAGTGTCACAAGCCTTGCCTCACTTCCAATGAATGTCCATATCCCCAATGAAGATACTTGCATGTCCCACATGATATGGAAATCCTTTCCCCAAGACTTTACCTTTTATAATATTTGATTATGTATTACTTAGAGATACATATGGATGGGGGGATTCCAATTAACCTTTAAAGGCACTAGGGATGACACCTTTGAGGGTGAGATCTGCTAACATGATTATAGATGAGAAAACTTCTTGAGTCGCGATTCCTACCCTACTACAAACATCTCATCTAGACCATTCCGTTTAGCTCTTGTAACATATAAATTTGTTGTTTAATGTAGTCTCTTAGCTCTTTGTTTTCCCAGTGTCTCTTCATATTAACAAGCTATGTTCCTCTACCAGATATTAACTTGTGCTAGTGCGCAAAGGGTTCACATGTATGGGGAGAAGAGTAGAATTGAAATCCTATTACATAGATGTTTAGGCCCTCTGCACTAAATGTTCTACATTTAGGCATGTGACTTGCTTCAGGTTGCGAGAACTCCAAAATCGTAAGGGAATTCAACAAGAAGGAAAATGTAAAACTAGTAATCAAATAGATCAAGAAAACTCAAACTAAAGAAACAAAAATCAAAAGAAAAACTAGAAAAATGTTTTATTTATGTACAAGTGACTAGTAGCCTCAACGACTAACTGATATAATGTTTTAGGACTTGGAAATTTACAGGGAGAGAGTTGATTTCTCCCTAAAGGTTTTGTAATTGAAAATTTGCTTGGCCAATATTTTCTTTGATAAGGTAGGGACAAAGCTAATGTTGTTGAAATTTTGAATATCTCTCTTTATCTTCATGTGGCTTATCCCATTTTAGGACTGGATCCCCATCTTGGAATTCTTTCTCACCCACAAATTTATTATCAAACCAACATTTTACATTTTGTTGGTGAGATTCAAACTTGGTTTTAGTCTTGTCACATATTTCTTCAAGGTTCAACAAGATATTTATACAAATTTGGATAACTGGTCATTCTCTACCTCAGGACTGTTGTGTAAGTTGGAGAGAAGGAAGGTAAATGTTTGAGGGTAAAACAACTTCTTTTCCATACATAAGAAAATAAGGTGATGTTCCAATGGAAGCTTTTGGGGTTACACGATCCACCCAGAGAGCATTTTGTAATTCATTATGCTGATTTCTCTGGTGATCAACCATAGTTCTCTTTAGGATACAAATGATTTTTTTGTTTGTGGATTGTGCCAGGCCATTTCCTTGGGGGTAATAGTTATCTGAATACTTTAAAATAACCCCCTTTTCCAATGCATAATCAGATAATTTCAAAGATGAAAAATAAGAAACATTATCAAATACTAAAGAGTTAGGAATACCAAATCTCGTGATAATGTGTTGCTCAAGAAAATTTATCACTACCTCTTCATTCACTTTGAATAAAGGGATTGCTTCAATCCAACATGTGAAATAATCTATTATGGTTAGAATATACCTGTGTTGTTTGGATGAATGAGGATTTATCTCATCAATAATATGTAGGCCCCACTGCTTGAAGGGTTCTTCCACTGCTACAGGATGGAGAGGAAAAAAGGCATTTTGTTCTCTCCTTGCTTCCTTTTGACATGCTTCACAACTTATCAAGTACGTCTGAGAATACTTGAAGAGGGTGGGCCAGTAGTATCCTTCTCTTAGCACCTTGCGAGTTGTTGTGTATCTCGAGAAATGACCACTAGCTGGTCCATCGTGCATATATTTTAGAACCTAATTCTTTATAATGATAATAGCCAAAATAAAATTAAACTTTAGCTTTGAATAATTTCTCATTTTTGCAAGTGAATCACGAGTTACCAGGAGAAGCATTTGATTGACCAAGGGGCTTATAATATTTTTCTATAGGCTTCAAAAATCAGGAGGCTCCATTTTGGGGAAGTATCCAAACAAAAGGTAAAATGGATGGTTTGTAGTGATAATCACAACACCACCCTTTTCTTTTAAGCCTCTCACAAGTCTATACCCAATTGCACAACTGTTCTAAAGGTCCTTATTTGGAATTAAATTGGAAGGAGAACTTTATTTCCATATACCAACTCATATGGAGTGATCCCATTGGTTCTTCTCCATGCAGTCTTGTAGGCCCAAAGTGCCTCCATAAGTCTTTCTTCCTAGTCCTTATGATGCAACTATATGGTCTTGGTCAGAATGACCTCCAACACTTTGTTGGTAGACTCTACCTATTCATTATCCTATGGATGATATGGAGAATATTTGTGATGCTTTATCTTATATTACTGATTAATGGATTGCATTAACTTTGAAATGAACTGTGCTCTCTGATCTGCCACAATCTCTCTTAGAACACCAAAACAAGTAAAAATATCTTCATAAAGAAAATCAACAACTGATTTTTCACTAGCTTGATATAGATATTTTTCTTCTACCCATTTGGTTACATAATCTGTACAAACTAAAATATACCTTTTCTTTCTTTATGCAATAGAGATTGGTCCTGTGAAGTCCAAATATCATATTTTGAAGGGATCAATCAATACCTGTGGTTGTAGGGGAATTTTCTCAGCTTGTAATGGTCTCCCCATCATTTGGAAACTATCAAAAATCCTTGCATATATTTTAGCATCCTTGAATAGTGTTGGTCAGTGGCACCCTTGATGAAGTACTTTGTAGGATTTTCTCTTGTCAGCGAAGTGACCTCCACATGGGCTATCATGGGAGGATGGAAAATTGTCGAACATCTCAGCTTCCCATACACATATTCTAATAATCAATTTTGGTCTAGTACAGAAGAGGTCGCCTCCAATCCATGAATAGTTGGAATTGATATTGACAATTTGTTGCTTTTCCCGTGAAGAAAGGTGTTTGGATAGTTTCCTTGTGGCCAAATATTTTTATATATCTTCAAATCATGGGGAGTTAGTAGAAATAGAAAATAAATGGTCTTCATGAAAACTATCATCTATAAGACCATTTTCAATTTCATTATGGATTCTAAAGAGGAAATATGCAACGATATTTTCCTTCCTAAGCCTATCTACTATAGTAATTTTAAAATCCTACAATAATAACAACCATCTAGTTATTCTACCATTAGTGATTGATTTGTTCATTAAGGATTTAATCGCAGAGTGGTCTGTGTGAATAAATACTTTGTAATTGGTTATGTAGTGTTTGAATTTTTTTATGGCATACACAATATCTAGGAATTCATTTTCGGTGATAGTATAATTGAGCTTGGTTGGTGTTAGGTTTTTTCTTATGAAATAGATGGCATAGGATAGTTGATCTTCTTTTTTTTCTAAAACAAATCTGAGGGATGTATCTGGAGCATCTGTATTGATGTGGAAAGGAAGGGACCAATTTTATCCCCTAAGTGTTGGTGTTGTGGAGAGTTTTTCCTTTAAGTCCTCGAAGACATTTTGACACTATGAGTCCCATAAAAAATCAATATCCTTAACAAGAAATTTAACATTGGTGTTGCAATCTTTATCAAATTTTCAATGAATCTCCTATAATAATTGGCATGACCCAAAAAACCTCTTACCTCTTTTTGTGATTGTGGTTCTTGGAGGTCCATGATGACTTTGAATTTGGCTGTGTATACTTTGATAACTTCACTAGAAATGTGATGACCAAGGACAATGCCTTATTTAGATAACATTCTACAGTTTTCATTCCTTAAATCAATGCAAGCTTCCCAACATATAATTGAAACTCTTACAATATTTTCAAGTGCTACTTTAAAAGTATTGTCATAGAGAGAAACTTCATCCATATAAATTTCTACACATTCATCAATCAAATCAGAAAAAAATACCTAATATTGTTTGTTGGAATGTGGCAGGGGGGATTGCATAAAAAAATGGTAAAACTCTATAGGAAAATGTTTCCCATGGGCATGTGAATGTGGTATTTTCTTGGTCTTCTGGTGCAATATGAATTTGATTATACCCACTAAAACCATATATGAAATAAAAATATGGTTTTCCTGACATAGTCTCCAACCCTTGATTGACAAATGGTAGTGGGAAATGGTCTCCTAGGGTTTCCTTATTAAGTTCCTAAAAATCAACACATATTCTCCATTTACCATTTTTTCTTGGACACGATCACAAGTGATGAAACCCACTTGCTATCAAAGATTGTGTATATAAAGTTGGCATTCAATAATTTTTGGATTTCTTCTTTCACAGTATCTTTTAGAGCAGAGTTCATGCGATGTTGTGGCTGTCGAATGGGTCTATCATTCTCCTGAGTATAGATATGACATATGAAAGTATCAGGGGGAATTCCATGCATGTATTTGTAATCCCGTGTGAATGCACCCGACTGTTCTTGTAGCACATGAATTAATTGTTCCTTTTGATTTTGGTCTAGTTGAGAGTTAATGTTTAAAAATTCACTTGGGCTTATCTCAACGGGAATACTATAAGGGTCGGTATTTTTTTTAATGGATGACATAGCAAGGGATGATGAAATTTCCAAATCACAATTTTCCTAAAAGACATCACTAAAGATCAGATCATACAGAGAGGATGATTTGGGATATTGTACATCATCTGTGGTGGAGAGGAATTGATTTAGAAAATTATCTTCAGTTTGTTCTTTCAACCCCCTAGATTGTTTAATGGTTAAAATGGGTTGTGTGTTTTATTCATATTTGTAGGGATCTTCTACCCATAAGGAATCTTTTACTATTGGTTTTGCAAGTGGATACAGGATAAGTTTCTTCATAGATTCCCCAATTGAGATAGTCACTTCCTTGGATCTATAGCCAATGAAGGAATTAACTATAGCTAACCAAGGTCTCTTGAGAATCAAGGGATGACCATGTTAGTGTTTGTAGCTCAGGAATCTATTTCTGTAAATGTGTCTGCTTGCGGAAATCGCCATTAAATGTATCCTATACTTTTTCTAGAATTCATTTATTAATTTATTAATAAATTGAATGTATTTTTATGAAGTGACTAAGTTAAAGTCACTTAATGATTTAATTAAAAGAGAGTCGTTGATCTCACAATCTAATATTGACTATTGAGATTAGGTAAATTGATTAATAAAAAAGGAAGAGAGGGTAAAGAAAAAAACACGATCAATTTTCATTTCGCAGGTCACGTGAGGTGAAGGAAAAAAATAAGAATTGATTTTTCAACTCAATGAGAAAGAAAAATAGGTTGCACGCATCCCAAGGAAACACAGAAATAGAGGCAACACATATTTTAAGTCATCACAAAAATCAAGGTAGCTTGTATTTTGAGGCATGATGGATTTTGAGGCACATATTTTTTGAGGCAGCATGGATTTCGAGGAAACACGTCTGTTGAGTTAGCATGGATTTTGAGGAAGCATGTATTTCAAGGAAACTACTTTTATTATAGCAGGTACAGAGTTGTACATATCTATATGAAAAACCTTAGTGATTTGAAGCACGAAAACTGAGGTAGTGTTGTGGTTCAGGTTTGCAAATTTGGTTTGTGGTTTTAATTTCTTAGAGCCATTTTCCTAATGAAGTGAACTCTTGTAAGTTCTGATGTTATTTGATGGATAACTAATTTGGAAGAGAAGATAAATTATTGTGTGTTGTGTGTGATTCCTTTTCTCATTTTTTCCACTGCATGCAAGAGTTATTTATTTCAAAAAATTATTTAGATCTAATCTGTTTACTTAGTTAATTGATATAGAGTAAATTTAACATTGTATCAGAACTCTTTCTCTAGGAGAAAAAAAATCTATTGTATCTAGTGCAGATCTCTTCAACAGGTTAAAGGAAAAAGAGAATATATTGTATTGATTGAGATCATTGATGTCAGTAATGGATGTGAAGGTTGAGGATCGACTAGATGGGGTTTCCAACCTCTTGCCTTGAAAAGAAAGAGTATCAATGATCTTGAAGGAACAAGACTTGTGGGAGGTCATGATCAATCCTCCTACATCTCCATCGCATACCTCAAGGGGTATTTTAGTAGTGGTATACCCAACAATGAAGTAAATGAGGGATAAGAAGGATATAAAGGCATAGAGGGTGATCCTTGAATCCATCAAGGGTAATTTGGTCCCACATGTTGAAAAAAACACCAGATATAAGGATATGCTTGATGCCCTTGTGTCACTCTTTCAAAGTGACAATATGAGTCAGAAGATGATCCTTGAAACCAAACTCATAGGATGAAGAATTTCCACCTCAAACAATATAAATAGTTACCTTATGAGGATCACATAGATCCATGACCAACTTGCATCTATGGGAGAGAAAATATTGGATACATGGTTAGTAAATGTTGATCTGAATGGGTTTTCCAATGCTTGGGAACCATTCATCATGGGAATCTATGCCAGAGAGAAACTTCCCAACTTGGAGGTGAATAGGAGATACTTTGGGATGACTACATTCATGAGGAGACTCATAGAGAGTATAGATATAGAAAATAGGGAGGAGGTGCAACAGATGACAACTTATCCCTTGTCACCAAGACAAATAAATGCAAAGGAAAAGTTGTCAAGAATGTTGGCAGTCAGGTAGAGGGACAACAATATGGGAAGAAGAGAGATATGAGTAAGATCAAATTTTATATATTCCATAAGAATGGTCATTTCGCTTCTCAATATCCATGAAGGAAGAAAGGAAAGGGGAAGTTGTAGACAATTGAAACTACAAAAGAGACATAGTTGAGTGAAATTGCATCCAAGTTTGAGAATGATTGTGAATTTGTGTCTTGTATTTCTACAAGAACTACTCCGAAGAGTTCTTTGCACTTGGATAGTGGCACCTCCTGCCACATGAGAGAGGCTAGAGAGTTATTCAATAAATTTTCATAGGATGAATCATATCTCCGTGTAGAGCTTGACAATGAGGTCAAGTATCCAGTCAGGGATTAGGGGACAATGCAGTTCCAGTTGGAGTCAAGGGGGTCCTTTGATGCATAGGAGGTACTCTATGTACCCGGCCTGAAGAAAAACATTTTTTTCATCTTATTCGTGGAGGACAAAGGTTATGAGGTTAAGTTACAGAGGATAGGTGTTCATTCGTCTAGAGGGAGCTAGTCCAGAAATTGTTGTGAGGATTGGAGTCTGGTATGGGAACCTTTACAGACTTCAGGGCCAACTTACATAGGAATTGTTGCACACTAGTGAGAGCTTGTGCAATCTGTGGCACAGGAGGATGGGCCATCTCTATGACAAAACTCTACCATTACTGAGGAAGATGGTCACTAGGATTCTATAATTTAGTTTGTACCAACAAGGGGTGTGCAAAGGCTACACACTTGGAAAGAATGTCAAGGCAACTTTTTCTAGTAGCAAGACCTAATCTAAGGGCATCTTAGATCTTATCCATTCAGACGTTGGAGAGTCTATGTATGTAGCTTCAGTGAAGGGTACATCTTACCATGTGAACTTCATTGATGAATTCTCCAGGAAGACTCGGATCTACTTCATGAAGACCAAGCACGAGGTCTTCAATCACTTATGAGCCTTCAAAGCTTAGGTGGAGAGCATGAAAGGAAGAAATATCAAGGTGTCAAGGATAGATAATGGGTGTGAGTTCACCTCTATAGAGTTCACTAATTTCTGCAAGGAGGAAAGGATCAAGATGGATAAGATAATGGCCTACAATTCACAGTAGAATGGGGTTGTAGAGAGGAAGAACAGGTCTATGATCAATGCAGTGAAGGCCATGATGCATGACTAGAGTTTGCCTATGTTTCTGTGGGTGGTGGCTTGCAATACAACTATGTATTTGTAGAACATGATCCTCTTGGATAATTGTTTGGCATTGATGTTGTTGGATAGTTGGTTGTCATTGATGTCAATATATGTGATAGGTGCATTTGAAGAAGTCTATAAGAAACCCAGAGGTGTGGACATGAAGATCAAATTTGTTTGAGGAATAAGGACATGAAGACAATGTAAATATAGTTAACACACTCATTGATGGATAGCCCTCATCATGTTGTTTCCAATGGTATTCCATACATCACGTAGTTCCTATGGTTGAGGAGTTATGAGGTCATGAAGTTGGAAGCCCCGAAGAATGGTTAAGAAGCCCCTAAACAATTCCAAGTCATTAATTAAAAGGGTAAATTGGTTATAATAAGAAATTATAGGTTGACCCTTAAGTTAAGGAAAGAAGTCACTTGAAAAAGTATAAATACACTTCAAGAAGTCTCTCATTCTTATACACACAACTTTATAGAATATTTTTCATGTGATAACACTTGGTCTATTTAGCGAATATGAGGTAGATAGTTTAAGGCAACGAAAGAGTAAGGAGTGTGGAAATCTCAAGATTGCAGAGGAGAGCAAGGGTTTCTACAAACCCTAGTTTAGATTATTCCCGCGGGTCAGGCTACTAGTGTCCCACGAGGCACCCTCACGTGTTGTAAGACACTTATCCCACGAGCCCCTACATGATGCACGAGTCAGTCCTGCAATTCTAAACCATATTTGAAGGATAATTCTATTTCTAGGTTATTGAGGATGAGAAAGAGTTACATGTCTGAAATCTCATGTATTAGGTAAGCTATAAGTCTAAAGGTATGTTATTCTATGTGTTTTAAGGATTTCATCTTGGAAGGTTGGCACATGCTTGACCCATGTATTTGTGATTTTTGGTATATTTCTTGAGGCATATATTGGATACTTGGAATATGGTTTACTATATGGTATATATCATGAGTGATATGGAACATGTTTGATGGTATATCTTGGTACATGGTTTATGGATATTGACACATACTTGAGGCACATAGTTTGAGGTACATCTTGGCTACATGTTGATGATGTTATGGTTATGCATTTGGTATCTTGTTATGGAATCCATATATGCTTGAGACACATCTTTGGTGCATGGTGTGAGGCATATTCTTGGTACATGTATGAGGTGCATTTCTTGGTGATATTGATGCATGTTTTAGGCACTTCTTGATGAGGTTATGACACATGTTTTAGGTACATGCTTTAGATGTTTTGGAACATGCTTGAGGCATGTATTGGTGATGTTGGTACATGTTGAGGTACACCTTAGTTATGTTATGGAACATGGATTAGAAACATATCTTGGCTATATTGGTATCTTTATATATTGACTATCTTGGTTACACTTGAGGAACTTCATTGATGATATCTTATGGTACATGGTGTATGGAATGATTGAGACATATCATGAGTGATATGGTATATGGTTGATGCATGATATGCTATATGTTTGATACATGGTTGACGTATGTGATATGGTACATGGTTGATGTACTTGGTATGATAAATGGTTGATGTACATGGTATGGTACAGGTTCTGGTACATGGTTGATGGTTTATGTACATGGTTTGGTGATGGTTTTGGTATCTGTTAGGACCCTATAATTTATAGGGAAATCAGTATTCTAACTGATATTTATTTTGGGCAAAACGCAGTTTCCTCATGGCGCATAGTGAAAATGCAAAACATTGACAAAATATAGTGACAATGTTATCTCCTAAAATAGCACAGTCAAGTTTGTAAATTTTAGGGGAGGTTACAGGTTTCAGTGGTTTAGGTGAACCCGTAGGCATTCATTAACCACCAAAAACGGGGGCTTTCGACGGTTAAAAGAGAAAAGCAAATCTCGATTAACCACTAAAAACATGTAAGCTTGGAAAGATCAGAGCCCATATTTTCACACAATCCAGATGTCAATTGGCGTAATGATGGAAGGCTAACCGCTGAAAGTTAAGTGAAATGGTGATGAAAAGGTGGTATGATTACTATTGGTATGTTAAATCTAGATTTGATGTGTTGTGGTACCTATTAAGACTCCACCTATCATTTCGCATCAAAACTTTGCATACACAAAATTTTATGACTGAGTTAGTTTCACCTAACTATTTTAAAAATTCACATAGGCCATCCGATTTCAATTTTAAAAGGAGTTGCAGTTAATCATTTCCCATTTAATCCGAGTATTCAAAAATCCCTCTGATTTCAGGATTATATTAAAAACAAATTGTCATTCTTCATTTCTGTTATATAGAAGCCCGAGTCTTTGCAATTTTTATGCCAATTAACTTGCCTCAGATCTGTTTTCTCCATAACATTGTGTTGATTGTCTCCCATATCTAGAAAGTGTCACAATTTGTAGATACAGGCACAGATCAGGTTCAATTCATGAAAAATGTGGGACCGACGTTGAGGACAGAGTTGGATGGCACCTAGTATCTCGAGGCTCATCCTGAGATATGTGATTTCTTCAAAGAAGCAAGGTGTTTCACCTACTATGAGAAGCCACAAAGTTTTCACCAATAGGAACAAGATGTTGATGAAGGAGAATACCAAGATGTACAGACAGCTCAGGCCCCTAAGATTAAAATTGAAAGATTCACAAACTTCAACTCCAAAGCACCTAGGATTGGAAACCCTAGCAGAGTTAGCCACTACTCTAGATGATGAAACAAAACCTTCTACATAGAAACTTGAAGTCTCTGGCACTGTACCTGAAAGAAGACCATCACCAAAGAAGCCTTGAACACTCATAGAAGAAGCAAGGTAATGACATAAAGACAAATCTTGTCAATATGGTAGATGTGGCTAAAGCTTTTGCCAAACCCCTCCTTATACAAAAAAATATTTCGGCTATGAAAATGGGTGCGCAATCAAAAGTTTAATAAAAAAAAATGGGATTGCTCTTGTCAATGGTGCTCATGATAATTCAAAACTTCTGGCTCTGTTGGAGATTTTTATTAAGAAGTATGTGCAATACTATGGATGTGGAAATCCCGAGATAGAAATCCTTATATCAAAAACAAAAATGATTTCACTGAAGTGTGCTGCATATGGACATATTTCCAATGTTGATATGAGGGATGAGCTAACTACATTTATTTTGAAGAATCCGCCAGATCCCTTCAAGGAAGGTCTTACAAAGGCTGACATGGGAAGCAACAACAGGATACTCCTAATTGGTGCAACAGGTTACATTGGTCGTTGTGTTGCTAAGGCTAGCCTTGATCTCGACCATCCCACCTTCGCCAACAATGTGGGATATATCCCACTAGGTAAATAAAAAGGGCGTATCATTCTAAAATCCCAATGCCAAGTGTTGTTGTCTGTATATCGAGGAACTCATGGGAGAATATTAAACACCAGGCTCGATTTCCAAGTGGAATTTTTAATGTCAAGTTTACAATTGACAGCCATGATTGAGCACTTGGTGGCAGTCAAAATATTGAAGCCTGGAAGCATTTTAAATTATTCTAGCTGTCAATTTAACCATGAAGTCCATGTGCCTGAGTGTCTATGGCATTAATTTGTGTTGATAGTTGGAAGTTTTGAGGTGATGAGAGGATTGGAAATTCTATTTGCTTGCATGATTAAGCTATATTTCTGAGTTGAGAACAATGAATATGATGCATTCAAAGTGGGATATTTCTATTGATTTTACAAAAGGTGCCGAGGGTCAAAGCCACATCAAAAAACATAAGAGTCCACAACATATGCCAAATGCCAGTAATGCTCGAGCACAAGTGGCACTTTCCAGTAGGGCATTTTATCAACGATTCTAGATTTGCAAGGAACATATCTGGGCATTCAAATTACGGTTGAGCATTTATAGGAGCCCAATGACTTCTACTTGAATAATCTGAGAATGACAAGTGCTTGAATCTAAAGGAAAAATTTATTGAGGTTAGATGGTAAAATTAAATAGCCCAAGGAGGAGATTCCAAATCAATTTGGTGGAGATGGGGTCATTCAATCCCACGATTTCAGGATCACCAGGTTTTAAGGAGCATAGGCAGGCAATGTTTAAGCATCTCATTGACAGATGGCAGAGGCATTTAAATGAGCAGATCAATGATCAAAGGGATTTGTTTGGGTGGTTAAGAAGGAGCATGAGACATTTGGCAGCGAACAAAATATTAGGCTTATACATAGTTGTCAATCTATTACACTTGTCATCAATTTTATGAAGCAGTCATAGGTGGCAGAGCAATTCCAAGATCTAAAGGAAAAACTCGGTGAATACAAATGGCAGCTCCAACATTCAAGATTTCAAGGAATTTTGATTTCATTAGCTATAGCAGTTCGAAGACAATTTACATGTGTCATTTTGGTTTTTTAATTGTTTTCTATTTTTGGAATGAAGTAGAGATCCCAAGCTCCTAGCATTTAAAACATCAGCCAAAAGATAGGAATAGATCCACTATTGTAGGTTGAAGGAGTTCAACTCATAGGGATCTAATGTGGCGATAAACTGTTATATATTGGATGAATTGGATGTACAGGAGGCTCAACCTGTGAGGGGGTTGATTTGTTTTTGGTGGACTGTAGGCCTTGCTATTTCATGAGGTTTTGTCTGTACTTTTTGAATGATTAACCAGTAATAGAGAAGTGCATTTTACATGATTCTTGTGTAGGAGCATTGGTGGTGTGATTCTTTTATGTTTTTAGTTCTCTTTTTGCTGTCATTCACGCACTTTCATTTCTTATTATTGAAAGAGACTAATGGAGAAGAATTTATGTATGCATACTCTTTGTCCAATTTTTTAATAATCTATATGTTATTCATCTGAAGATTTACAAAGGAATTCTTAACTTCTCCTCTGTTCAGTGGATCTCTCCCTTTTCACCCCATTCATCTGCACTAAATCTAAGACGATCCAACAATTGTTACTATATTTCCCTGTGGAGACATTTACCTCTAGATCTGAGCTGATCCTTACCTTATAAATAGACCCCATAGCCCAATGGTGATCTGAGAAACTTGTCAACCAAACCCTTATCTAAATATTTCAAAAAATCCAACCCCATACTTTCATAGCTATCCTAACATATATCCCATGCAAACCAAGTTAAAGCGAATAGAGAGAGCCCTCTATGAGTCTTGGAGGGCTAGATCCAAGACTCCAAGCGGTTGAAAAAGTTACCTCTGTCAATTTCTCCCTCAGCCTGAGAAATTACAGAGCGTTAACATTTTGGCGACTGTACTCGAGAACATTCTCCAGAAGTTCACTTCAAGTTCATATTTGACTTCTGATGGTGAAAAAAATCCAAACACAGGAAGGTTGTACCATTCACCTGGTGACTCCATCGTTCAAGATCCCGAGCTTCAAAGTTCACAAGCGACTTCACTGCCAATAGATCCAGATTTCAGAACATTGATGATGATTCAAGATGACAAGGTATGTGGCAAATCCTATATCTTGTGAAGCTATAAAAGAATTTAGGGATGAGTTAGAAGATTTTCAAATTGATGAAGTTTTGTTAACAATCGTGTTTCATTGTTGGAAATCGAGAAAATTTTCTCATGAAATTAAAATTTGTGTTCTCGAGATGTTTGCTGAAAAACTTGAAAAGGATATTGAGATCTTGAATACTCAATTTCAGTCATACAATTTCCAACATCCAAAACAGTTTTATGAGAATCTTACATCTCCAAAACCAAAAGATATTGTATTGTCTTTCGATTTTCTGATTGATGAATAATTTTTTTTCAAGCATAAGTCTGAAATTGAACAGTTACAATCATGGTCTAATATCAAGCATACGAGTGGAAAACCCATCCATGTTAAAATGCTAAATGAGTACCTAGGGAATCAACAAATAGATCATATATTTATTGACCCGGTTGCAAATTATATGCAGCTCCTCTTCAATATAACTGTTCAATCATGTTTTTTCTACAAGGACCCGAGCCATCACCAGTTTCCATTACATATATTAGTTTTGATTTTCATCAAGCATGATAAGGAAGCCCAATCATGGGATCAACTGTTGGGTTGGCTTCATTGGCACTTTTTCATTACCTGATTGAGTAGGAACTATTAGAAAAGTAGGGTAGGTAGATGTGTGAAAATAAGCTCAGTACTTTGAGCATTTTCCAAGTATTTCTTCAGTTCAACATTTTTCAGATTGAAATTCAACCATCAGATCTCTGATGTACAGAATTCTCTGTTTTAAAATTTGCAGCACAAAGTTTCACTCGTTAGTTATCATTTTGATTTTCAGTTTTCAGTTCATAAATTGGGTTCCATTGCCCAATGAACAAGGCATTGACTATCAAATTCCCAGAATTCAGCGGTTCTATACATCTCCTTCGGAGCTATCTTCCCCAGGTGGAGCCCATGTTAGGACCCTATAATTTATAGGAAAATCAGTATTCTGACTGATATTTATTTTGGGCAAAACGCAGTTTCCTCATGGCGCATAGTGAAAATGCAAAACATTGATAGAATATAGTGACAGTGTTATCTCCTAAAATAGCATAGTCAAGTTTGTAAATTTTAGGGGAGGTTACAGGTTTTGGTGGTTTAGTTGAACCCGTAGGCATTCATTAACCACCAAAAACTGGGGCTTTCAGTGGTTAAAAGAGAAAAGAAAAGCTCGATTAACCATCAAAAACATGTAAGCTTGGAAAGATCAGAGCTCACATTTTCGCACGATCCAGATGTTAATTGGCATAATGATGGAAGGATAACTGCTGAAAGTTAAGTGAAATGGTGATGAAAAGGTGGTATGATTACTCCTAGTATGTTAAATCTAGATTTGATGCACTTTGGTACCTGTTAAAACTCCACCTGTCATTTCGCATCAAAACTCTGCATACACAGAATTTTATGACTGATTTAGTTTCTCCTAACTGTTTTAAAACTTCACATAGGCCATCCGATTTCAATTTTAAAAGGATTTGCAGTTAATCATTTCCCATTTAATCCGAGTATTCGAAAATCCCACTGATTTCGGGATTATATCCAAACAGATTGTCATTCTTCATTTCTGTTATACAGAAGCTCGAGTATTTGCAATTTTTATTCCAATTAACTTGCCTCAGATCCATGTTTCTCCCTAACATTGTGTCGATTGTCTCCCCTATCCCGAAAGTGTCACAATTTGCAGATACATGTGTAGATCAAATTTAATTCATGAAAAAGGCAGGACCGGCGTTGAGGACAGAGTTGGATGGCACCTGGTATCTCAAGGCTCATCCTGAGATATGTGATTTCTTCAAAGAAGAAGGGTGTTTCACCTATTGTGAGAGGCCACAAATTTTTCACTAACAGGAACAAGATGTTGATGAAGGAGAATACCCAGCTGTACAGACATCTCAGGCCCCTAAGATTAAAAATAAAAGATTCACAAACTTCAACTCCAAAGCACCTAGGATTGGAAACCCTAGCAGAGTTAACCACTACTCTAGATGATGAAACAGAACCTTCTACACAAAAAATTGAAGTCTCTAGCACTGTACCTGAAAGATGACCATCACCAAGGCAGCCTTGAACATTCATAGAAGCAGCGAGGTAATGGCATAAAGACAAATCTTGTAAATATGGTAGATGTGGCTAAAGCTTTTGCTGGACCGCTCCTTATATAACAAAATATTTCGGCTGTGAAAATGGGTGCGCAATCAAAAGTTTGATAAAAAAAACTAGGATTGTTCTTGTCAATGGTGCTCATGATAATTCAAAACTTGTGGCTCTGTTGGATATTTTTATTAAGAAGTATGTGCAATACTATGGATGTGGCAATCGTGAGACATAAATCCTTATATCAAAAAACACAAATGATTTCACTGAAGTGTGTTGCATATGGACATATTTCCGATGTTGATATGAGGGACGAGCTGACTACATTTATTTTTAAGAATCCGCCAGAGCCCTTCAAGGAAGGTATTGCAAAGGCTGACATGGGAAGCAGCAGCAGGATACTCCTAATTGGCGCAATAGGTTACATTGGTCACCGTGTTGCCAAGGCTAGCCTTGATCTCGGCCATCCCACCTTCGCCAACGATGTGGGATATATCCATTTAGGTAAATAAAAAGGGCGCAAAATTCTAAAATCCCAATGCCAAGTGTTGTTGTCTGTATATCGAGGAACTCATGGGAGAATATTAAACACCAGGATCGATTTCCAAGTGGAAATTTTTATGTCAAGTTTACAATTGACAGCCACGATTGAGCACTTGGTGGCAGTCAAAAGATCGAAGCTTGGAATCATTTTAACTTATTCTAGGTGTCAATTTAACCATGAAGGCCATGTGCCTGAGTGTCAATGGCATTAATTTGTGTTGATAGTTGGAAGGTTTGAGGTGATGAGAGGATTGGAAATTCTATTTACTTGCATGATTTAGCTATATTTCCGAGCTGAGAACAGTGAATATGATGCATTCAAAGTGGGATATTTCTATTGAGTTTACAAAAGGTGTCGAGGGTCAAGGCCACACCACAAAACATAAGAGTCCACAACATATGCCAAATGCAATTAATGCTCAAGCATAAGTGGCACTTTCCAGCAGGGCATTTGATTAGCGATTCTAGATTTGCAGGGAACATATCTGGGAATTCAAATTACGATTGAGCATTTATAGGAGCCCAATGACTTCTACTTGGAGAATCCGAGAGTGGCAAGTTCCCGAATCTAAAGGAAAAATTTATTGAGTCTGCATGGTAAAATTAAACAACCCAAGGAGGAGATTCCAAATCAATTTGGTGGAGATGGGGTCATTCAATCTCATGATTTCAGGATCACCAGGTTTTCAGGAGCATAGCTAGGAAACCTTTAAGCATCTTGTCGAAAAATGGAAGAGGCATTTAAATGAGCAGATCAATGATCAAAGGGATTTGTCTGAGTGGTTAAGAAGGAGCATGAGACATTTGGCAGCGAACAAAATATTAGGCTTATACACAGTTGTCAATCTATTACACTTGTCATCAATTTTATGAAGCAGTCACAGGTGGCAGAGAAATTCCAGGCTCTAAAGGAAAAACTTGGCAAATACAAATGGTAGCTCTAGTGTTCCAGATTTCAAGGAATTTTGATTGCATTAGCTATAGCAGTTCGAAGACAATTTACATGTGTCATTTTGGTTTTTTAATTGTTTTCTATTTTTGGAATGAAGTAGAGATCCCAAGCTCCTAGCATTTAAAACATCAGCCAAAAGATAGGAACATATCCACTATTGTAGACTGCAAGAGTTCGACTCATAGGGATCTAATGTGGCCATAAACTGTTATATATTGGATGAATTGGATGTACAAGAGGTTCAACCCGTGAGGGGGTTGATTTGTTTTTGGTGGACTATAGGCCTTGCTATTTCATGAGGTTTTGTCTGTACTTTTTGAATGATTAACCAGTAATAGAGAAGTGCATTTTACAAGATTCTTGTGTAGGAGCATTGGTGGTGTGCTTCTTTTCTGTTTTTAGTTATCTTTTTGTTGTCATTCACGTACTTTCATTTCTTATTATTGAAAGAGAGTAATGGAGAAGAATTTATGTATGCATACTCTTTGTCCAATTTTTCAATAATCTATATGTTATTCATCTGAAGCTTTACAAAGGAATTCTTAACTGCTCCTCTGTTCAATGGATCTCTCCCTTTTCACCTAATTCATCCGCACTAAATCTAAGACGATCCAACTATTGTTACTATCTTTCCCTGTGGAGACATTTACTTCTAGATCTGAGCTGATCCTTACCTTATAAACAGACCCCATAGCCCAATGGTGCTCTGAGCAACTTGTCAACCAAACCCTCATCTAAATATTTCAAAAACTCCGACCCCATACTTTCATAGCTAGCCTAAAATCTATCCCATACAAACCAAGTTAAAGCGAATAGAGAGAGCCCTCTCTGAGTCTTGGAGGGATAGATCCAAGACTCCAAGCAGTTGAAATAGTTACCTCTGTCAATTTCTCCCTCAGCCTGAGAAATTATAGAGATTTAACAATATCCATGTGAGTGGATCTAGTTACATTTGGTGGATGATTGTATATCAGTGACAACGATAGTGAACATGAAAGGTTGGATGATTGGTTGATCATCAATGATAGATTGATGTGACAATGGTAGTCACAAGTTGATGTGATTGTGACAGTGATAGGTTGATGTGACAATGTTAGTCACAAGTTGATGTGACAATGATAGTGACAAGTTGATGTGACAATGGTAGTCACAGGTTGATGTGACAGTGGCAGTGACATGTTGTTTTATGTGATAGTGACAATGATAGGTTGGTTGATGTATCAATGACAATGGAAGTTATAGGTTGATCAGTGGTAGTGATATTGAGTCTACACATATTTTGAGGTGACAGGATAGGGCAAGGAAATGAGGTTGTAGCCTCCTTCTGGTTGGTGATGAAGAACTTAGGGAGTTGGATCTTCTTTTATGTTGGATCCTATAAATCAGGGGGTTGTAGCTTCCTTTGGTTGGAGCCAGAGAACACAGGGAGTTAGAGATTCTTTCATATTGGAGCCTATAAACTATGGGGTTGGAGTCTCCTTCCAATAGTAGATGGAGAATCCAGGGAGTTGTAGCTTCCTTCAGGTTGGATCCTATAAATAGGGGGTTGGGGCCTCCTTCCAATTGGTGTTGGAGAATTTGGAAGTTGGTGATTCCTATGAATTTATTTTTGATATATATAAGAAATAATTATGTGGTTTTCTCCCATTTGGGTTTTCACGTAAATTCTGGTGTATTGTGTATATGTGGTTGTTTATTATGCACTTATGAATGATATTGTTTATGATGCAATGGTATACTAAATGCATAAGTGATAAAATATTGGATACTATTGATAAAATTGAATTGTATATATATTGTGATTGAAAATGGTAAAATGTGCTCATACTGATTCACCCCCCCCCCCCCCTCAGTATTCCAACAATTCATATCAGAGAAAATCCTTCAAGAAATCATTTTAACCACTGGAAGGAAGATCATGGAGTACGCTAAGATTGGAGTACCATAGTTTGATGTACAAAACTATGCCTTATAGAGCATAAGGATGAAAACATGTATACAAGCATGAGGATTTGATGTTTGGAAAGTAGTAGTATATGGATATACAACACCTACCACTATTCTGACAGATAGATATGGTAAGAAACTCAGTGAAAACAATTTGAAGGCCAAAAATGCGATTTTGAATCGCCTAGATCACTCAGTATATGTGAAGGTTATGCATTGTGATTCTGCAAAGGATATTTGGAATAAAATTTAAAACATTTACGAAGGAGATGATAAAGTAAAGGGGGCCAAGCTTCAAACTTATAGAGGTCAATTCGAACAACTGAAAATAAAGGAAGATAAAGATATTGCAGCCTACTTTATGTGAGTTGATGAAATAGTGAACTCTATTAAAGGCTTGGGAGAAAACGTTAAATAATCAATCATTGTCAAGAAGATACTAAGGTCTCCTCCAATGATATTTTATCCTAATATTTCATCACTAGAAGAAAGAGAATATCTTGGCACGATAATCATGGAATATTTATATCTTATGAAATGAGAATAGAATAGGAGAACCCATACAAGAAGGAAGCAACTTTCAAAGCATCCAAGATGACAAAGGAGAAGGGATGATTTTAAGGATGGAAATTTATTTTAAAATGTAGAAACCTTGGCGAATATTACTAATCCTTCATATGTCAACTATAAATGTTTGGCGATATATTTTTTTTTTTAATTAAAATTTCTAAGTATTTTATATAGTTGTTATATTAGTTTTGTGAATTTTAAGGTAAAATAATTTTATCCTATAGAATTTGGGCGAATTACTTTTAAAATAGTGAATCTCGTTTTCGGAAAAACCATGGAAAATTAGCCCATGAGGGAAATTTAGCCCCTAAAATCATCCCTACAAAGAAGAAGAATAAGCACAAGTCAAAGTCAAATCGCAGCTATAACAATGATTCAGACGAAGATGAAGAAATAGCCAACTTCTTAAGGAAGTTTAAGAGAGGAACTGACAAGTACAAAGGTATGATTCCCTTAAAAAGTTTTAATTGTGGTAAAATTGGTCATTTTGCAAATAAATTTCCTTATGATAGGAAGTCATATAGTGATGAAGAAGAAAATCCCCAGAAAGAAAAGAAATATCAAAAGGGAAACAAGAAAGGAGATAAAAGGAAACCCTTCAAGAAAAATATCTACTCAAGAGAAGACAGTTCCTCACTTGATGAAGATGATGAAAGTGGTAATGACTCAGAAAGAGTACTCTTTATGGCTATAGAAAATAATAAGAGAACTCATGGATGCGACGAAGAAGAAGGTGAAGTGGATCTTGAGGAAGAATTAATCATTGATTTAACTGAGCTGAAGAAAGAAAGGAAGAGAAACAAATAATTTAAAGAATAAATCATCTCCTTGAAAACCCAACTTGAAGAAGGAAAGAGAATGAAATAAGTAATGCAGGTCCAGATGATAAATAAATAAAAAGAATGTGAGAAGATTGAAAAAGAAGTTGTGACATTGAGAGTTTAATTCAACAAGCTCAACACAAACTTGAAAATTTCTCAAGTGTTAGATAACATGTTGGATTATTGGGAGGGGGGGTGAATCAGTAATAGAGCAATTTAATCCGTTTTAACCATATAATCCAAGTGTTATATCAATGAAGCATTATCATCCAATAACTGCAGAGTAAATAAGCAATGAACAAATGAACACACATACACATACAAAGTACACCAATTTTTACGTGGAAACACAAATCGGGATAAAACCACAGAATGCTTTTTCTTATATGTATTGAATAATTACATTCATTGGAAGCACCAACTTCCTTTGTTTTCCAGTTGTAACTAGAAGGAGGCTCCAACCCCCTAGTTTCTCAGGCTACAACCTGAGGGAGGCTCCAACTCCCTAATTCTTTGGCTACATCCAGAAGGAGGATACAACCCCCTATGTTCTCCGGCTACAACTGGAAGGTGGCTACAACCACCTATCCTTGCCCTATCCTGCCACCCTGAAGTAGAAGTAGAATGATGGAACCACTTTCAACTTGTCACTATGAGATATACTGCTGTAAACCTGAACCAATAGATCTGAACCATGCATCAACCTGTAATCAACTTGTACCATAAAAAATTCCATCCAACCATGTACCAAGTATGTACCAATCATGTGTCAACTACTCATAAACTATGAATCATCAATGTGTACCAACATCATCAACTATACACCTCATGTATGTGCCAACTCATCAACTACTTGTCTCAACCATGTACTCAACATGTACCTCAACCAAAATCCCTCATCAATTTCATCATCCAAATCTGATTTGTAGCTCTATAATAGACCTGGTGTATATTATCGTATTCCTACAAACCTTCCTTAACTTGAACAACAAGAGACTATCATTTTCATCAAACTTTTCTTTAGTCTCACATGCCTAGTTTTGGATTAGTCAACAACCCTAACTTGAAGTAATCATAACTTTGTACCTGTAATGTATAAATATATGAAACTAATACACAATGTTATTCAGTGTGTTTTATGCAATTCTTCAAGGTTTCACTACTTGAAACCTTTCAAAAAAGGAGTTATAGCAAAAATGGCATACATTGTTGAATTCTGTCTTATTCTAGAGAGAGACCTTGTAGAGCGTGCTCCACACGGAATATTTATTGAATTGATATGAAACAATTAAAAATAATACTAAAGACTGTACCCTAACCACCACATTTGGTATCATAGAATTTGGATCTGTTATGAATAAGTTATGATGTTTTTACCCAAAATACCTATTGTTTACTAGTTTCAGGACTAGCCACAAACCCTATTTTCCACGGAGTGTAACATAAAAAATACAAAGACCCACAAGATGAATTTTTTACCACGGATACTTGGATATGTGTTCTAAATGGAATAGAACTTTCATGGAATGAATCATTATAGAAAAAAATTTATAGCGAAAATGGTGAGATGACCTGTAAATAACATACCTTAGAAAGCCCCATCAAAAGAATTTATCCTACCTTGCATTTCGACCTTCTTTTCTTCACCTTCCCTCAAACTTTAATCTTAGATATCCTTGGTTACCTCAGACACCTATATATATTCAATATTCTCAAGTGTGATTAAAATGAGAGAGCCTTGCCTCTTATTTATACTCTCCAAGTAGCTTCCTTAAAAACATCTTCTAGGTCACTTGGCCCCACTTTC
>ML779765.1:735164-745926 GCA_009831015.1 Picea engelmannii | reverse complement strand
GAGATTTAATAACTCATGCATTATTATTATTCACTTGTAATTAAAATGATTAATATTTGTGAGAGAAAATTTGTCTCACATATTATTCATTTATTAATTATGGAAATTGGTTTTCATGTGAGAAACCACCTCACACCAATTTGACATTTTTTTCTCAATTGTAGGTTGAGAGTGTCAAGGGCATGGTTGGAAAGTCTTTGGATAGTTTTGAGACTTTTCCATTTTTGAGCCTAAGATGGTTGAAGATCCTACTTTTAAGGATCTTGTTTTTCCTTCTTTGTAATCAGATCCTACAATTGTGGATCTTGTAATTAATGCTCTTAGTTGGAGAGTGAGTAAGGAAAAACTATATATATTCCTTATGTGAGCCATGTTGGAGAAGGAGAAGAGAAGAGAGAGTGCTTAGCTATTGAAAGCCATAGTTCTGAGCTAATGAAGAGCCATAGTCCTTGAATGTAATATAGTTTTGAGAGCTCACTTTGAAGAAGGAACATAGAATATCTGCATTCCAGTTGGAGCAGGTCCGGAGACGTAGCCCCAGAAGTGGAGGGGTGAACTCCGTTATCAACATCGGTTGTCTCTCTCTTATTTTCCTTCATGTGTTTTTCTCCATTCTATGTTCATTTACTTATGTTTATGTGTTTTAATGAATTATGATAAATGAACTAATATGCTCAATAAAATCTATATAAGCCATAGTCAATTTAAAGATCCTCACATTGTAAACATTTGGGAGAGTAGTACTCGACCCGTTTATGGATCAAGTGGTATCAGAGAAGGTGACTGCTTTGCAGAATGGGCAGAGGAGTGAAGCACACTAAAAGAATGCAAGAGTTGCAAGAGATCAATGACAACATTCAAGCTGACAATGCAGAATTGAGAAGACTTTTGCAAGTAGTTGAAGAAGAGAAGCAGGAGCTTCAAGAGATGCTATGATCCAAAGAAGAGTTATTGGCTAAGTTGCAGAAGGTTGAGAAGATGGATGATGCATCTCAAACTGAGGTATATGATGTTTCTTCATGTTCTATTTTCTCTCAATATGAAACTAACATTGGCATGAAGATCCTCACGAAGATGGGGTATAGAGGAGGTGGACTTGGCATTAATGGTCAAGGAGTCACCAAGCCATTGGAGGTTGTACCAAGACTACCATTTGCATGCTTGGGTTATGGACATGAAGAGAAAGGAGAATGCTTGAAAGTTTCTAAAGCAAAAGCCATATCTTCACCACCGGATTCCAAGAAGGGAATCAAGACAGTTAGTCCTCGTCAGTTCAAGGACAAGTCAGGAAGGTATAACAATCATTCAAGTTTTTCTTTTTCATATAAGAGAAATGATTGCTTCCATAGATCTTCTAACCGTGATGTAGTTAAGAATCAAACAAAGAAAATGTGGGTTAAGAGGATGAATGTTTCCATGAGAAGTGAGACCAAGCAGAAGAAGAACCTTTCGTATCCTCCTGCAAGGAATGTACAGCGGAATGGAAGACGAAGGAATTTCTGCAATTTCTGCAAAATTAGTGGCCATTGGGAGAAGAAGTGTTGGAAATTGCACCCTGAAATTCGCCACAAGTCAAACAAGAAGAATGTAAAAGATCCCGTGAAGGAGGCTCCATCCACCATTGGAAAAGCATGATTACGAGATGAAAGTGTTTGGTGTTGGTTCGGTAAGAAGTTAATAATGTTTCTGCAAGTTTTATTTATGCTATGTTGCAAAATTTCAAGTTTTATGGGGGCATGTATCTCTCTTTTGATGGAAAAAACTCAAAAAATTTCCAACTCGGAATCGAGAAGTAATGGTATCATTGCAAAGGACTGGACAAGATAAATCCAATGGCGTGAAAATCACGCCAAACGACCTTCAAATGAGAAAGTTTCTTCTTATCTTGGATCTGGTCGATGGCCACAGCTGAATTATCAATAGCAACCGACAAAGACAGCGATGCCTCTGCGCTCGCGTTCAAGTTCTTAGAATATTTGAGACCGTTGTCTCTCACTGGCTCCACCATGGATCCTGTGCAAACAAACCTCGTCTACCTCAAACGTGCCCATGAGAAGTCTCATGCATTAATTTGGCAGTCTACAGGAATTGAATCCCATCCAGGTTCAAGACAACAAGATCACATAAAATGGATACGCAGTTTGCCATCTTAGTGATCACGAAAACCCTCCATGTAGCCATTATTAGGAGCTTCAGTTTAAGATCCATGAGACAGGTGCCACCATGGAAAGAGAGCCGCCAAATCATGGAGATGATCTTGACAACCTGGAGGTGATCAATGCATACTCACTTGTATGCTTTGACTCAATGGATTCGGTCCTTCTGTCAATCATAATGGGAAGTTGTGCTGCAATAGTCACTTAAGGATAGCGTCAGGTCCCTGTGAGGCTGCATAGGAGGAGTCCCTGAGATCAATGACTTCACAAACATTGTTGGAGATAGCTTGATGTTGAAGGATTGCTGGGAGAAGCATTGGATGGAGGTTGATCTTAAATTGACTTGGTTCAAAACCTTCAGGTGATTGGTAGAGGAGGTGGGCGAAGGAGATTCTTTGTTCAAATCCATGAGCGGCTAAGACTCCAAATCTGTTCAAATCCGTGAGCGGCTAAGACTCCAAATCTGTTCAAATCCGTGCATTGATATGCATGAAATCAAAGTCTCATGATTGCTGCCAAAATGTTGGATGATGTGAATTATAATAATGCTTTCTATGCCAGAATGGGAGGTGTTAGCATTGCGGAGCTTAACCGGCTTGAAGTCGACTTTCTTTTCCGTTTGCATTTCTGGCTGAAGGTCACCGCTAGTGTATTCGAAAGCCTTCTTAGGAGACAGGATCTTCATTTAAGCTTAAGAAGAAGGTCATGTAGAAGGACGATATCATCGATTTGGATAGTTTGATCCATGGCCTGATTTTCTGCATGAAAAGAGCGATTTGGCTAGTTTGAGCTGTGACCCAATTTTCTAGATATTTTATCAACGATTTCTACAGAAACCCCAGGAGTTGAAAACCCTTGCAAGTTGGTGGTGATCGAGGGTATCAGTTAATGGCTAGATGATACAAGATCACACATCTTGTCTATAGCAACCATCTTTCCACCTGGATGGTGCAGATCATGCTTCATCTATTTTGAGATTTTACTCGAATTTTTAAATCCAATTGATTCCCATATATCGAGGATTTTGTTTTTTGGTGTTTGGAGAGGTCGGGCCATGGATGTTTTATAGTGCACTCTCAATACATACCTTGTTTCACACGTCGGGTTTACTAGGGTCCACGACAGTAATGCCGATGGGATTTAAAGCTCAATGATTTTTTGTGCGATGAGGTATGATCTAATTTGAAAACCATTTTTTATAAGATTTCCTTCAAAAAAATTGGCACATAAAAATTGCCTTCAAAATTTGATGTAATTGCCATGTAAAGGCCATAATTACTTGATTATGAAGCATTGAAAAAGGCTTGTTTAGCCACTCTTACGTGAGGAAGAGTTAGAGGCGTATTTTTGCGCATTAAGCCTTGTTGGATTCTTTGTAAAAAGTTGATTGAGGCAAGCCTATTTTTGGAATTTTCATGTAAACTTGACCAATGAGTGTGGTTATAAACTCTTGGCAAGTGTTTCAAAAAAAAATGTAAACAGGTATGATCAGTCACAGATCCAGGTTATCATCAATTACAGGTTGCAGTAGTTGCAGATGTGGGCGTATTGCATTCTGATTCCGAAGAACATAGGTGAAGGAGTCTTGAGGGGATGTGCCTTTTTAGGCATTTGCATTGTAGCAGTTGCGGATGTGGGCATTTGCATTCTGATTCCGAAGAACATAGGTGAAGGAGTCTTGAGGGGATGTGCCTTTTTTAGGCATTTGCATTGCATCAGTTGCAAGTGTTAGTGTTGCGTTCCGATTCCAAAGAATAGGGGTGAAGGAGTCTTAAGGGAGTGTGCCTTTCAAAGACATTTGCATGCACTTGATGATGGATTGAAGTTGATACTTTTGGAGACCAAAGGTTTCTTTTGTGGGGAGGTGTGATCCAAATGGATCTCCGCACGTGAAAGAAATTAGCGCCATGTTGATTTCAAGGTGGCGACAAAAGTGTTTAAGTGGATTTAAATGATGCTTTCTTGAGTTTTTCTCATGCATTTAATTATGCATTTGTGGGAAAAATACTTCATGCATTTTTCATATTAGTTTGATTAATTCTTTATGAAGTGCTCATTCATTTAATTATGCATTTTATGATCTTTAATAACCCATGCATTATTATTATTCACTTGTAATTAAAATGATTAATATTTGTGAGAGAAAATTTGTCTCACATATTATTCATTTATTAATTATGGAAATTGGTTTTCATGTGAGAAACTACCTCACACCAATTTTCCATTTTTTTCTCAATTGTAGGTTGAGAGTATCAAAGGCATGGTTGGAAATTCTTTGGGTAGTTTTGAGACTTTTCCATTTTTGAGCCTAAGATGGTTGAAGATCCTACTTTTAAGGATCTTGTTTTTCCTTCTTTGTAATCAGATCCTACAATTGTGGATCTCGTAATTAATGCTCTTAGTTGGAGAGTGAGTAAGGAAAAACTATATATATTCCTTATGTGAGCCATGTTGGAGAAGGAGAAGAGAAGAGAGAGTGCTTAGCTATTGAAAGCCATAGTTCTGAGCTAATGAAGAGCCATAGTCCTTGAATGTAAGATAGTTTTGAGAGCTCACTTTGAAGAAGGAATATAGAAGATTTGCATTCTAGTTGGAGCAGGTCTGGAGACGTAGCCCCAGAGGTGGAGGGGTGAACTCCATTATCAACATCGGTTGTCTCTCTCATATTTTCCTTTATGTGTTTTACTCCATTCTATGTTCATTTACTTATGTTTATGTGTTTTAATGCATTATGATAAATGAACTAATATGCTCAATAAAATCTGTATAAGACATAGTCAATTTAAAGATCCTCACATTGTAAACATTTGGGAGAGTAATACTCGACCCGTTTATGGATCAAGGGTTGACATCAATGACAACCAACCTTAATCAACATAACATTCGCAATAGTCAAAGGCCATACTGTGACAAATATGGAATAGGATACATGAATGTTAATTTTGAGTAAGGTTAAAGCTCCATGACGAAATAAACAAAACAAAAGAGTTTTGAAGAAGTTCTCAAAGGAAGGAATCGTGATTAGCAAGATTCGGAGAGGAATGCAAAAAAAATACCTTCTACATTCAAGAAATAAGGAAACTTCAATCATCGTGAAGGAAACAACCAAAATAAGATTATGATCATCCAAGGTAGGAATTCAGAAGGACTACACCATAAAGAAGATCATTCACTCCCAGGTATCAAAATTTATTTTTCGGTCATTATTTTACATGTATTAACTTTGGAAATAAAGATATAAATTGGAAAAAATATGGAAGAAATGTTCAAGCAACATATGGTTATGTGGCTCTCTCCAATATTGAATGTTACAAATTCCACAATTTTGGTCACATAGCTTGAAATTATCGAAGCGTGATAAAGTCTTCCATGAAAGAAAACATCGATGTCAGATACATGAAGGTTTGGAGAAGAAATGAAAAAAAGAAGAGTAGGTGAATAAAAACTAGGTCCCATAGATTGTACTCAGAAGATTTACAATAGCAAAAGATCATAATGAATTCATAGGTCAAGAGGAAGGTGTCAAAATTCAGGAAGAGGATAAAGAGGAAGATGTTAGAATTCGGGAAGAAGATGAAAATAATGTTATAATTCAGGAAGAGGATGATGATGAATCTATAAACGAAGAGGAATATTACTCTACATCTGAGTGAGTATTTTTCTGAGCCATCCGACTTGTATATTCTGAACTATATTTTGAGCAGTCTAAAGTGTTGGAAGATTTTGGGAAGATGGTTTCAGAGTGATTTGACAATAGAAGTGTAGAATGTCTTGTGACAGTTTGATTATTGAGGAATATCGTTTGGAACACATTTACATGCAGGTATCAAGAGATAGTTATGAAAAATATCAGTGACACACATTTTAGGCACAAATTCATGATTGGATTGAGTCTAGACATGTATTTAGACAAAGATATATTCAGTACAAATTGTTGCATACATGTAGAGTCTGATTTGCAGATTGAATAAACAGATTGAGCAACGAGGAATATGTAATGACCAGTTGCAGAATATTCAAGGAAGTCTCCAGAATGGTAAAGTAACAGATGGGTCAACATTGTATACAGTTAAGTAGCAGAGTCATGGACAATTTTATGACATATTAACATAAAGGATTCATGAGATTTTTGGCAGGTCTAAACAGATGTATGACAATGGATGAAAGAATATTAACAATCAAAATCAGTGGAATCAATTAGTCATAGGAAGGAAAGTATTAAAATACACATCATAACAGGGAAGAGAAACTATCATGAGAGTCTATATTATCATAGGAAAGTATGGTCATTGATTTGAACTTGACAATCCATGAAGACTTGAAGTCAAGTAACTTTGAATGTTTTTTATATATGTCAGTGAATTACAAGAGGAAGAACTAATGGACATGAAGCTTTGGAAGAGAGGAAAGGAAGTATGTATAGGAAGCCCCATATTGATCTACATGATATCTTGTAGAGAATTCAAGGGGAGAGAAATCATCAAAGAAAGATATTTGGAAAGAAATGTTAAAAGAATGAAGATAGGGGGAGCACATGAAGTCAGAGAAATATTTTTTAAAGAAGGTATAATGATAGGGGGAGTTACCCTTTTCCCATGATGTCAAAGGAGGAGAAAGAGAAAGTTCAGAAGATAAAAATAAAAAGCATGAAGATAGGGGGAGCAACCCAAAGGGGAGATAATCTTTGCCATTGATGTCAAAGGGGGAGAGAAACATGAGGATATAAATATTAGGAGAAGTGGTCACAGGTGGAGTATGAGTGTTTCCATCAATTCCAAAGGGGGAGATTGTTGGATAGTTGGCTATCATTGATGTCAACATATGTAATGGGTGCATTTGAAGAAGTCTACAAGAAATCCAAAGGTGTGGAAATGAAGCTTGAAGTTCATTGAGGAAGCAAGACATGAATGACAGTGTAAATGCATGTAACACACTCATAGATGGATATTCCTCGTCATGTTGTTTCCAATAGTATGTGATTCATAATGTAGTTCCTCACAGTTGACAAGATATGAGGTCATGAAGTTGGAATCCCTGAAGAATGGTTAAGAATCCTCTAAATAGTTACAAATCATTCATTAAAATGGTAAATTGGCTACAACAAGAAATTACAGGTCATCCCTTAAGTTAAGGAAATAAGTCACTTGGCAAAGTATAAATACACTTCAAGAAGCCTCTCATTCTTATACACACAACTTTATTGAATATATTTCATGTGACAACACTTGATCTATTTGGTGAATCTGAGGTATATAGTCTAAGTTAATGAAAGAGTAAGGAGTGTGGAATTCTTTGAATTGTAGAGGAGAGTGAGGGTTTCTAAGAAACCCTATTTTGGTTTACTCCCACAGGTCAAACTACTAGTGTCCCAATAGGAACCCTTGTGTGTTGTACTACACTTGTCCCGCAAGGCCTTTAATGATGCATGGGTTAGCCCCACGAGGCTAAACCAAATTTGAAGGAGAATGCTAGTGCCATGTTGTTGAGGCTGAGGAAGAGCTACAGGTCTAAAATATCATGTATTAGGTTAGCTACAGGTCTAAAGGTATGGTATTCTATGTGTTTTAAGTCTTGTATCTTGGAAGTTTGGTACATGATTGAGGCATGTCTTTGTTAGTTTTGGTATATTCCTTGTGCCACATCTTGGATACTTGGCATATGGTTCATTGTATGGTATATATGATGATTGATATGGCACGTGTTTGATGGTATCTCTTGGTACACGGTTTATGGATGTTGGCACATACTTGAGGCACATGGTTTGAGATAAATCTTGGTTACATGTTGATGATGTTATGGTCATTCCTTTGGTATATTGTTGAGTCATTGGTATATGCTTGAGGCACATATTTGGTGCATGGTGTGAGGCATATTCTTGGTACATGTATGAGGTGCATTTCATGGTAATATTGATGCATGTTTGAGGAACTTCTTGATGAGTTTATGTCACATGTTTGAGGTACATGCATTAGATGTTGTGAACATGCTTGAGACATGTCTTGGTGATGTTCGTACATGTTGAGGTACACCTTAGTGATGTTATGGAACATTGATTAGAAACATATATTGGCTATATTGGTATCTTGGTATCTTGGATATCTTGGTTACACTTGAGGAACTTCATTGATAATATCTTATGGTACATTGTGTATGGCATGATTGAGACATATCATGAGTGATATGGTATATGGTTTATGCATGAGATTGTAATATACTAGATATAAAAAGTATGCAGAACAGAAATAAAATGTTAGAAATGGCAGAATAACAACAATATAACTAGAACAATCACCACAATAACACTGAAATGATATATGAATAACAACAGAAATAACACTTTGATTCTAAGAGCAATGTTCATGGGCTTCTTCAAGGGGGGAAACTCCAATTGAGCAGAGCTCTATTACAATAATGTCCAAGCTAGGGTTATCATACCCTTGACTCCTATTTGTACTAAATATGTCTATCAAAAGAAGCATCTAGAGGAAGATCCTTCTAGAAGTGGAAGATTCTATTAGGTCTTCTTACATTCAACTTATTCTGTTTTATTGAAATGCCTTATTAATATTGACCTTTATTACATCCGAATATATTGTTCTACCTATGTATGGGTTAGGACCCTAATAGAGATGGTACAAGTTTGATACATGGTTGATGTATGTGATATGGTACATGGTTGATGGTTGATGTACATGGTTTGGTGATGGTTTTGGTATCTGTGTGAATGGATCTAGTTCTAGTTAGTTGATGATGGTATATCAGTGAAAATGATAGTGATAATGATAGGTTGGATGATTGGTTTATCATCAATGAGAGGTTGATGTGACAGTGGTAGTCACAAGTTGATGTGACAATGACAGTGATAGGTTGATGTGATAGTGGTAGTCACAAGTTGATGTGACAATGATAGTGACAGGTTGATGTGACAATGGTAGTCACAAGTTGGTGTGACAGTGACAATGACAGTGACAGGTTGGTTGATTTATCAGTGATAGTGCCAGTTATAGGTTGATCATTGGTAGTGATAGTGAGTATACACTTATATTTCAGGACGAGAGGATGGGGAAAGAAAAGGGGATTGTAGCCTCCTTCTGTTCAGTGTCGTAGAACTCATGGAATTGGAGCTTTGTTCATGATGTTGAAGCCTATAAATTTGGAGGTCATAGCCTCCTTCTATTTGGATCTAGAGAACAAAAGGAGTTTGAGATTCCTTTAGGTTGGAGCCTCCTTCCAATTGTAGCTAGAGAATTCAAGGAGTTGTAGCTTCCTTTAGGTTGGATCTTGTAAATAGGGGGTTGGATTCTTCTTCCAATTGGTGCTAAAGAATTTTTAAGTTGGTGCTTCCTATGAATGTATTTCTGATATATATAAGAAATCATTATGTGGTTTTATCCCATTTGGGTTTCCATGTAAATTTTGGTGTACTATGTATCTGTGTTTGTTTATTATGCATTGATGAATGATATTTTTTATGATGAAATGATATACTAAATGAATAAGTGATAAACTATTGAATAATGTTGATAAATTTTAATTTTATATATACTATGATTAAAAGTGGTAAAACATGCTCATATTGATTCACCCCTCGTCTAAGTATTCAAATAGATGCCACACTAGATAATGGAGGGTAAAACACTGGAGGATGCATTCACAAGCACCAGACTTGAGATAGGACATCTCAAGATTTTTGGTTTTCCAGTCTACATACACATTCCTATGGAGAAGAGGACAAAGTTGTAGCCCTCAGAGGAGAGGGTCATTTTGGTGGGTTACTGTGAGGATTCAAAGGCCTATAGAGTGTTCTTTCCATATCAGCGCAAGACAATGGTGAGTAGAGATGTCAAGTTCAAGGAGAACATGGAATATAAGAAATCTCAAGACCTACCAGTAGTTGTAGAGGAGCCATAGGAGTTGGGCCCAAAGGATGAGCTAAGAGTAGAGACTTTCAATGTAGGGAGCTAGACTCTAGTAGAGGTGGAGGAGAAGTCATCCCCTTGAATTTAGTGAGGATGTATAAGTGGTTTGAGTATACCTTGCGGGATGCTTAGGATAATTTTGAGCCTCCCAGGTCCACATTTAGGGTGAGAATACCTCCACACAATTTTTTAGAGTATATGTATTTGATGACCAACATCATAGAGTCAGAGCCCTCAAGATTTGAGGAAGCATCCAACCAATATGTGTGGAGAGATTCCATGGTGGAGGAGCACAACTGCATCATGAGAAATGATGTCTAGGACATTGTGTCAAGACTAGAGGGGAAGTTAGTTGTGACTTCCAGGTGCCTTTACAAGGAAAAGCATGCAAAATATGGCATTGTGGAGAAGTACAAGGCTAGATTTGTGGTTCATGGATTTTATTAGAGAGAGAGAGTAGATTGTGAGGAGACTTCTTCTCTTCTATCCAGATACTCCTCTATTCAAGAAATTATCTCCATATCCTTTGATATGTGTTAAGAAACAAACATCAATATAGCATAGAAAAACCTCAGGAAAAGTACTCAATGCCTTGAAAAAGAGATAATTTCAGATAATAAGCCTCTTCGAGGGGGAAACCTCCTTTTACCCCACTTAAATGTTCAAGTACAAGATGATTCAAAATGA
>ML779765.1:708087-722391 GCA_009831015.1 Picea engelmannii | reverse complement strand
GCTCTTTCATTCCAAGTAGTCTTCATACAACACCTTCACCATCTCGGCCATGGAAAACACCGAATCTCTGAACTCCTTCTCATTTTGAGAAAGTCCTCCTGTAGATGCCATTTTCTTCCTTGAGATGAGCTCTTCCCTGGCTAGCATGCAAAACTCAAATCCAAGCATCAACTAGCTCTGATACCACTTGATCCGTCGGATCTTTTAATGACTTATGGTTGAGTTTTAATTTTGCATGCGTTAATTAACCATTTGAGAAACTTAGTGAAAGAATGAGGAAAGAAGAGGAATTATAACAGCCATATACATATGTGCAGATATGAAATGCAATAAAAGACAGCAAACCATAACACACAGATTGATAATGGAGTTCGACACAACTTTGCCTACGTCTCCGGGCCTTTTCTCTGTGGGGGAGGCTTCTTTATTTATGTTCAAAAGCTAAAAAGTACATCGCTTCAATGCCAAATGGCTACAAGAATGATCTGGTCATGTTCTTCTAGATCTCTAGAACCATGCAAAGAAAACGACATGCAAAATGGACGTCCGGAGCTCCCAGAAATAATCTGATAGCGTCTCCTCCTCGAAAGCTTCTCTGCCTCAAAATGGCTTTGGCTTGGCTTCTCCTCAGCAAAATTCTACTCTGAATTCCCTCAAAGTTGTCTCCATGGCCTCAAACAGGCCTTGGTTAAATAGTTGGGAAGGTAGTTGTTCATCTCCAACTTCCTCCAAGAAGTTAGGCTCCAAAACTACCCAATAACTCCCCAAAATGGATTAATTACAGTAAAAATGGTTTAATTAATAATAAAAACCCAAAAAGTGGTTAAAACCCACTTTTAAACTATATAATATGGTTAAATTTTGGATAATCCCCCTGAGCCTTGGTGCACGCCGCTCCAGAATGGTCATATGAGCTCCATATGGCCGAGCGCTAGCCCTTGGGCTATGCGCCGGCCCCTTCTGCACTCGGCTCTTGGTCGCATGGCACATTCATATGCCCACAGGGCCAATGACTATAACCTCCCGCGCGCACAACTATGGTCACATGGAAATGCATAGAACCGGGGGTTCCATTCCGTTTAACCAACTCCCGCGCATATATAATATAACATGGTCATATATTATTGAAACAAAACCACGGTTGTGTGCGCCATATATATTTACACGGTCACATAACATGTAATAAAACCTCGGGTCGAGGCTAAGCCCCGGCCCGACCCCCCTTCCATTTCATACAATAACCAACGTTAAATATTTTCGAAACCATGTAATAAGCAAGAACCATCATGTGGCCTATTGGCCCAACGGACTTTACAAAGGCACAGCCAAAAGGGGAGGTCACCGGTTCGAATCCGGTCGACTTAAAAAAATTTTGATTAACAAACCAAAATGAAATAGACCAATACCGAGGTGCCACATGACAGCCCTTGACTGGGCCACGTGGCACCTTTACATCCAACCGATGAGTGCCACGTGTCAACCATTGATTCGTCCATGCCAACCAACCAGATCATGCCACTTGTCAACCTCTAATTGGCCCACATCACTTGCCATGTCGACTTTCGTACGTCCAGTCACCTTGCCACATCACTCACCGTACTGTCCAGTCAACTTGTCACGTCAGCCACCTGACATCACCCATGCCATGTGTCACCTTGGGATTCGCCCAACTGTACGTCCAAAAGTCCAAATTTGCCTGACACGTGTCATCACCTGGAGTTGCCACATGTCACCTGTACGGACCTGCCATGTGTCATCTATACGGACCTGCCACATTAGCGTCCATACGGACTGCACAGTCAGCAATTTTTTTTTGCATGTTTGCCTTATCGGACAGAATGCGATATATTCTCCATATGGACTCCGTTTGACAAAGTAAATATACCACTGGAATCAGGAAGATGAGACAGACGCAATGGTGTTGGTTTCGTTAGATTCTGAGCACTTTCATTTTTGAGCATTTTTCAAGCCCTGCCAGGCTTTTGAATCCAATTTCGGATCACTTAGGAACATGGTTGGTCTTCAAACCAAAGTTGGATTTTCTCCATTCTTGATTCACCTTCCTTCTGTCCTCATCATGAATTTCATGAGATGCATTTTCACTTTTGGGTGTCTTCTCTGTTACGAAATTTCTCAATACTTCCATGATCTCCCCTTTTAAGCCGTCCATCTTAGTATCCAACTTAGCTTCCATTGAATCCATCAACTTAGCTTCCATTGAATCCATCTTAGTATCCAACTTAGCTTCCATTGAATCCATCTTAGTATCCAACTGAGATTCCATTGAATCCATCTTCTTTTGTAGTTCATTTATGTCCCTACACATTTCTTCACCTTCATTAAGAGTCCAATTAGGATTTTTTGGAGGCTTATTTGGTGTAGAAGGTCCCTTTTTTGGTGGCATGTTGGCCAAATATCACTTTTGAATCTTGATTTTAAGGTGGTTCTGCTAGACAATATTTATTTTGTTCTATCTCCCAAGTTTCAGCCCTTCTGGGTATGAAAAATTCTTTTAGGTAGTTCTTTGATATTTCTTCTCTGCAATGCCACAGGTCGGATCAAAATTGGATGTGCCAAGTGGAATTTATGGTAACTTCCTCACAACTTGCCGATTTTTGGCCTTTCCAGGAGATCTCACTTGTATAGCATGCCCCACACAAAATAATTGATATAAAATTTTGAAGCTTGCACCCAAAATACTACAGCCTGTCCACGATCCAATGCAACCAGTCCCACTCAATTTGGATACTCTAGCAAGAAGTTATGATTGTTTTATCTGGAACACCTTCTTGAGACTAGTCAATAGAACTAGTCAGATACCCTATCTTACGCACGGTGTATATACAAATTTAAGATGACCCAGAAGCTAAACGTTTTACCACAGATACCTTACTAATTTATGTAAATTGGCTATGGATTTTAGGGTCTGAAATGTTACAGAAAATTTTTTATAGCGAAAATTCTGTAATGACTCATTTCAGGATGATTCCAGAACCCTATCTTGTACAGGCTGTATCTCCCAAAGTATAAGGCCCCAGGAGCTAAATTTGGAACCCAACATACCTTGATCTGTCTAATAAATATCCTCCAAGCCATTCCTTCTGAAACATTGTAGAAAAACAATTATAGCGAAACTACCACGGTGTCTCAGATGTAGTAGCGAAACCCCAAGACCTTGAGCTCTGATTCCATATGTTAAGAACCAAACATCAATATAGCATAGAAAAACCTAAGGAAAAGTAATCAACGCCTTGAAAAAGAGATAATTTAAGATAATAAGCCTATTCAAGGGGAAACCTCCTTTTACCCCACTTAAATGTTCAAGTATAAGATGATTCAAAATGAAAATGTCTCCTTGGTATATATAGGAGACTAGGAGGTATAATTACAACTAATGGCCTAAAGCCAACATAAATAAAATAGCATTACTAATATAATATGCCCCAACTAAGGGGTAATGAGCCAATATTAGGGCTTAACAATATGGGTTGGATCATTCATCATATCGATTTGAAGACCTCCTTCCTTAACCAAATCATTGAAAAAGAGGTCTACATTGAGCAACTGTAAGGGTTTGAGGTCCATGATAGGGAGAGAGATGTATGATGGATTAAGAAAGCCTGTATGGATTCAAACAGACACCCAGGCCCTGATAATTCAAGATTTATGGTTATATTCATGGTATGGGATTCATCAAGAGTGAGGCATATCCTAACCTATACTTCTTGTTGGTTGGATCTAAGGTCCTCATCTTGGTGTTGCATGTGGATGATCTTATTCTGATAGGTGTAAAGATTCTCATTGTAGGTTATAATTTATATATAGTGTTAGAATTTGAGATGAAGGGCATCAAGGAGATGCATTATTTTCTAGGACTTGAGGTTTGGAAGCGATTCAACGAGATATTCCTCGGATATAGGAAGTTTACTTTGGAGATCTTGAAGAGATTCAGGATGCAAGATAAAAGATTGATGGACACTTCGATGGTGATAAACATGAAGAATATTGATTCTTCAATTTCATAGTTGGTAGATTCTAGACAGTATAGGTAGTTGATTGGCTCGTTGATATATCTAGTCAATACTCAACCAAATATCTACTCTGTTGTTAACACATTGAGCTATTTCATGGTGGAGACGAGGGAGGTTCACTGGGTGGCAGTAAAGCACATGCTCAGATAATTGCAGGTCACATTAGGATATGGATTGCAGTACCTTCGTGGAGATGGTGTGAGGTTGCAAGGGTTCTCTTATTTAGATTGGGCAAGAAGTGATACAAATCTGAAGAGCACTTATGGGTAATTCTTCAGTTTGGGGTCAATAATCATTTTTTGGTTCAACAAGAAGAAAAATTAAGTAACACTGAGTTCAATAGAGGAAGAGTACATGGAAGCTAGTCTAGCTAGTTGTGAAGCCATCTGGCTTTGCAAGCTACTCACATGATTGTTTGGTCAGGATCTTGAGCCGACTATGATCCAATGTGATAACCAAAGTTACATGAAACTCTCAATGAATATAGTGTTTCATGATAGGTCAGATCACATTGAGATCATATACCACTTCATCTGAGATAGGGTGCAGAAGGGAACAATTTAACTCCAATATATTTTTACAAAAGAGCGGTTGGTAGACATTTTCACCAAACCCTTGGTCAAAGGCAAGTTCATATTCTTCGAAGACAAGATTGGAGTGGTGGAGAATACCTTCCTTGATAAGAGGGAGTGTTATTGTTTGTATCTCGGATGGGTATTTCTGTAAGGGTGTCTACTTGTAGAAATCGTCATTAAATGTATCTTGTATTTTTCCTATAACTCTCTTTATTAATTTATTAATAAAGTGAATGTATTTTTATAAAGTGACTTTTAATTAATAAAGTGACAAGTTAAAGTCACTTAGTGATTTAATTAAAAGAGAGTCGTTGATATTACGATCTAATCTTGATTGCTGAGATTAGGTAAATCTCTCAAGAAAAAATACAAAGAGGTTAAAGGAAAAGACAATCAATTTTCATTTTGCAAGTCACATGAGGTGAAGGAGAAAAATCAGAATTGATTTTGTAGCTTGGCGAAAAAGAAAAACAAGTTGAATGCATCCCAAGGTAGCATGAAAATCAAGACAACACATCTTTTAAGGCAACATAGAAATCGAGGAAGCATGAATTTTGAGGCAACATTTCTTTTGAGGTATCATGGATTTCGAGGCAACACGTCTTTTGAGGCAACACAAATTTCAAGGAAGCACATCTTTTGAGGCATCACATCTTTCGAGAGAACTGCATTTATTATAGTAGGTACATATTTGTATGGACAACCTTAATGATTGGCAACACACAAATCAAGGTAGCATTGTGGTTCATGTTTGAAGATTTGGTTTTTGGTTTTAATTTCTCAGAGCCATTTTCCTAGTGAAAGGAGTTCTTGTAATTTCTGATGTTATTTGATGAAGAATTGATTTGGAAGAGCTAATAGTATCAAGGATATCTATTTTAAAATTATCTAATAAGTTTCCTAGCTCCATCCTTGTCACTCCCCTTGCAATAGATTCCATAATATTAAGCACTTCTATATACTCTTCATGTTTACCCTTTAGAAAAATATTTCTAACAATATCATTGTTTAAGGTACTATATTTAGTCTTCTGAAGGTTGTATAGGAACCTATACACCTAGTGCTCAAGAATTTCCTCGTCTTGTTGTTACATCTTAAAGATATCATTCCATGAGTATCTAGTTCTACAATAATCTTGGTATTTATTTAGAAATTAGTTTTCATATCTTCCCAAGACCTAATAGCATACTCTCAAAGTCCCATAAACCATCTCAAGGAAGAATCTTTCAAAGTTGCAGGAAATAACTTTGATTTCTTAGCATCATCCACATAATTATAAATTCGATATAGAATATCAAATTCAAATAAAAAGGCATCTGGATCTTTAGTGATAGTACCTATGAAATTTGGCAGTTCTAACAGAGGAATGTTCTTCATATTTACATTTGGTGCCAAATTGAGGATGGGGAACCCAAAGGTTGCTTCTCCTTATACTTCCACATTTATTTCCTCTTCGTCTTTCATTTTCGGGCCCGTGATATGTTAGATTTTATGATAGTAATTAGATACTTTTGTCGAATGTATATATGTGTTTTTCATGTTCTAGAGAATCGTTTTGAAGAATTTTGTGCCAAAGCGCTATGATCTACACCAGGTATGCATAACTCGTGTTTTATGTCGATATTGAGTATAATTCATTGTGTTTTTATGTTTCCAAGAATCTAATTTGTGTTTTTTGGTGTTACAGGGAAAAATAGCAACATGTTTCTCCTTTCGACACTCATTCCATCACTCCATTCGGTACTCAATCTGGTACCCGGTCCGACACTCTGTCTGACACTTTGTCCTGCACAAAAACAATGGGTGAATTGGCGGTTATGGTATTGGTGGCCAATGATGGGTGAATCAGGAACATGGGTTTTTCTCATGCTCGTCCCCTCCAGTTACTAAACTCTTGACAACTCGGTTTGGGTTGTTGAGTAGGGAGATTATTTGCTCAGTCCATTCTGGTAGTTAGGGCACCATTAATGTAATTTGTTATTTTAGAACTAGTTCGACCCTCCAGTGGTCGACCACTTGGTATGTAAAGATTATAAATACCACCGTGGTGGTCATACAATAGGGAGGAAGTGAATAAGTCGTGTGTTAGAGGGAAAAGACAATTTTCCTCTGTTCTGCCATTTTCATTTTGCCAGAATTGTGTAAAACCTGCATTTTCAGTTTTAATGGTGAATTTGTGTTGTTGAAGCTTGTGGTCCGGAATGGAAGAGTAACCACGACTGTTGGGGGGCCCACCAATAGTCTGGGTAACTATTCTATGAATTTTGTTGTAGATTGAGTAGCATAGATGTCTTTTTATTTCATTTTCTGTATATGAATTATTATGTTGCTTCTTTGTTGTTTATAATTTAATTGGTTCAATTTATCTTTTGTAGGTTATTTTGAAGAATCTTGTTAATATGAAATGACTTTATAGATGATAGGAACAATCTTGCAAGCTTAGGGACTAACCCTGTGTGTAGTTAGATGATAAATTAAGTTTTCTTTTATGCTCAAATAGATGATAGAAACAGAGTTTTAGAACATATTTTTAATTCATGATTTCTTTGACAAGGCTTTGGTGGATGGATAGTGTTGGTTTTAGTTTTCAGTTTTAGATTGATTATCTAATTGTTGTTTAATTTTTTCTCATTTAATTTTCCATTTAGTTTTCTCAATTGCTTACTTACCTTATGATGGAATAATATTTAAATTTCTGTTTTGTGAGTATTTTCCCTCTTTTGGCAATTTGAATTATTAAATAGAACTAGTTTAGTTTCCTTCATGCAATTTCTTTCTTAGATCTAGGTTGAAATTTCAATTTGTAGTTAATGACTGAATTCAGTTATGAGTTTTCTTATATTAGTATAGAATGCATTCGAATTTCATAGATTAGAAGACAGTTTTCTTGCTTTCATAGATTAGAAGATAATTTTATTGTTGTTGTAGGATAGATAGTCTTCTTTCTTTGGTAGATTAAAGGATAGTTTTCTTATCATAGATATTAGTTTTTAATTCTTCTTGCTTTCAATTCAGTATATTTCCTTTTGTAAATTAGAAGTAGTTGTAAAGTTTAAATTCAAGAATAGAGTTCACTTGTCTCTTAGCTTAGTTAGTTCCTTATTGAGTTTACTTGATGTAGAATTTATCCTAGGTTAGTTAGTTGTTTACTTGCTTTAATAGGTTAGTTGCTTACTTGTATATTCTTTCTTTGATAGAGTAGTTGCTTGTCTATTTTCTTTCTTTCACAGGATAGTTGTTTATTAAATTTGAATAGATTAGTTAAAGTAGTTTTATTGTTGCTATTTTCTTATTAGATGAATAGTTTGATTTGCTTATTGTTATGCTTAAATTGTTTTCTTTAAGTAGGGTTGTCATTTGATTTCTTAGGACTATCCATCGATAAATTGTCCAAAGGTTACCTAGGTTGCATAGTTTAAGTTTCTTTAGTAGGGTTTTCTCATTAATATCCTTTGCTTGAATAGATTAGCCCTTAGATAGCTACTTCCTTAATTAGACTATACTACTACCAACCCCTCTACCTTGGCATATATTTTGCTACAAATCTAAGTTTACTTACCCCGGGTTGACAATTTAATTGAGGGTTTTTAGTGTGTTTTTAGTGCATATATAACACCCATAATTTTTGGCGTCGTTGCAGGGGAGTTGTCTCAAGGTAGGAAATAGTTAGGCATTAGATCACTTCTAGACCTTAGCATTAGTTTGGTGTTGGGGGAACTTTAAGATGAGAGGTAAGAACCTGTGCATCTGCTATAGCAAGTTCCCCCAAACCCAATGGTAGTTTTTGTTTTTGTTTTTGTTTGCTTTCATGAACAAGCCTAGAGACCCAAAAGGTAGATACATTACATCTAAATCAGACCTTTCAACCAAGGTTCCTTCTGACCTTTTTTGGGGGAAGAATGTTCCACTCATAAATTCCGTAGACCGATACCAAAAAATAGGAGCTAGCTCAACCCAAAGAGCTAAAATAATCTCCGAAGAGACTCAGATAGGGAGCACTATAGAACAAAAAATTGAAGCATCAGTAGTATTGGGACAGGAGGCAAGACCACTCGAGCCTTTCACAAAACCAAACAATGCAACCTTTGCTTTTACACCACCAGGAGATTCTCACTTTGTGAACATTATCTTTGTGTGAACCAAGTTTTATCAAATGTCAAGATGAACTTAGAAGAAACCATTATCCTGAGGGAACTTTCTCAAATCCTAGCAGTAGGCGGGATTTCTTCTTTTCAAGAAGAACATATTTTGGCAGTAGTCAAAAGTATATCTACCTCTCTAGAAATATTAGAAGAATCAAGGTCCTATGAACTGAAAAATGATTTTCCTTGCCAAACTACGAAGGAAGATGAAAAATTATGGACTACATCCAATGGAAAATCATTAAGACCTGATATTTAGGAGTTCTCAACATCCATCTCAGCAGATCCTTTATGTACTTCAGAAATCAATCATCCAGAAGAAAAGGATATGCACAACATGATGAAGGAGAGCATAGAAATTGTTGTTGATTAACATCAAGATTACATTGAAATTTGGTTTCAAGAGGTCATAAGGCCACAATACTATTCTCTTCTTCAACACCTTCTGATTCCAAAACAAGTAGGTTGGTTGGTTCTTCATATCCAGGTAATCATTGAGGTAACTTTTTCATATATGGATATGAGTATGTTTCTTATCTTGCTCCGCACATCATTACATTGGAAGAGTTCTTACACTTGAATAAATATTTTCCCTTTATTTTTAGGTAGGGTAGGATAGTAAATAAAAGATGCATGTTAGATTAGATTAAAGTCTAATGCAACCTCATTTTACATTTTCTTTTAATAAAGGAACTATGAGATACATGTTCCTATGACTTGATAACATTGATCTCATTAGTTTATTATATTTTAGAGTGTGGATTTTGCAAACTGTTTTAGAGATCTCTGTAGGTATTTATATCACCAAGGGTAGACAATTCAAAGGAAATATAAAAGAAGGATTTTTTTTAAAAGCATTGTTATACTTGAACCTTGTTGTCTACTAAGCATCAAATGAATAATGACTTTTTGTAGTTAGCCATGTTTTTGCAAAATATTTTCATCTTCTTTTCAAGGCATTATAAGAAGCAGTTGCTCTTGAAAACCTTCACCACTATATAAGGAAGTGACATCATAACCATCAAGCTTAGAGGTCTCTCGTATAGTTTCTCCAAGAAACCTGAGTAAGTGAGTAAAGTATATTTATTAAAGAGTAACAAGGAGGTCTGATTAGTGGTTAGTCATGGAAACATCAAAATAACTTTCAAAAGAAGAAAGTGAGTTGAGCCTAGAGATACCTTTTTGTTCTTTCTCAATGGTACCATCCACTTCACACTAAATATCTTGATTATATCATATATTTAGATAGGCCACGTCCTCTTAAGTACCCCTTACATCAGGACAATCGCTAAGGAATATAACAAAAATTCATCCTCTAAAATAAATTCCATCCCAATCGAAAAAGAAAGTAAAAGTTTTTTTCAGAGTTGTCCCCCCATCTTCTTGCATAAATCAATCCTATACTAAAAATCTTAAAAGATGGAGGGTCAGTCTCTGAGGGTGTAAGAAGATAACCCACTGGGATACTGAACAGGTCTACTGGCAGCGGGTACCGGCCTGTGGTATGACTAGGTAAACCCGTTGGAGTACTGAACAAGCTTGCTGGAAGAGGGGCATTCTACCTAGCGAGGATGGTAATCTGACAAAAATAAATAATAAATTTAAAGTTGTCCTTATGTAGGACATTACTTGTAGACAAAGCTGACATGAAGTATGTATGGTTAAGCTAAGGTTAATGAACTCCATAAAATTTCCATTGGGAACTAACTTTGAGACTATCTTGAAACTCTCTTGCCTACCTCTTCTTATCTATATATAGGATCTCTTATCCTATAGGTGGGGTCATCTTTTAAATGTCTCGTCAGAACAATCTATGAAATTTATCTCTATAATTAAAAAGTTGTAAATCTTCAGCTATTGGGAGAACTAACTGGTTTCGTATATTTTTTATTGTGAGGTGTCACAATACTTAGGTGTGGGGGAGGGGCTCATGATTTGACAAATTATAACATTGCCTAGAAGAAGTAAATCTTTGTAAAAATTCATGTATTGTTTTCATGATACAGGTTATTACATCAAAAATCATTTTATTTTTGAAATGTTAATCTCTTGTGCACTATAAATTGTTGTACATACCCTTAACATACCACTTTATTGGCTTATTTTTGTTACAGGATGTTCATTATAGGATTGAAATTACATGTCTTATGCGAGTGGATTGAGTAAGCATGGTGGCAAAATCAATAACAATGGAACACTCTTATCCTACCTCTGCTCCTATTCACTATGTTCGTGGTCTCTAAGGAATCAATTTCCTCAGCCACAAATCTCCCAAGAGTTGGAGACCACTGATTTAAACACCACTAGTTTCCAAGATCAAGCTATAACAAGGTTTTCAAAACCGAATTTCATAACATCTCTGGAGCTAAGGGATACTCCAAGGAGTGGATAAAAGAGGAGCTAATCAACCCTCTCATAGTCATCACCAGATTGATTACATGTGACGGTAGATATTCCGTCTTTAAATCCTATCACTTTCGATCATTAGGTCACTTTCAGTTCAATAAGCCATTGAATTTTCCATTTTAATTCTTAAAGAGTCTTGAGAGGATGTCGTCCCAAGTGAGGAAGAATGAAACCAATCCCCATAACAACTTATTTCACCATGGCCTTATCAAACTACTTGTCTTAGCTGAATTGGGGAAAATGTGGGATGCGTTCATTTAACAATTTGCAAACCCTCATCTTACAATCAATACTAGCAAGAAGACACTTGATCTAGGGACTGTTACTCCACCCAAACCCTCATTCTCAAGCTATTCCTTTACCAGACCAAAAGTTCAAGAAACTTGTTATACCCCTGCAACCTCATTAGGAAAGAAGACCAAGAAGCCTATTTCTAATTCATGGCACGAGGATGTGCCATATCTTCGGTCTGGTGGGAGTTTCATGAGCTAAAAAATGCTAAGCACTGCCCATTTGTATAGCAAACCCATGAGAAGATGAAGTAGGATTTCTGTCAAAATTTTGTCATACTGCCTTTTTACAATGTCTTGGGATATTATATCAACAGTTGTTTGTATTGGTATGCTAAATTATATACTCTCCTGACATCATTGTGTGTGTTTTAAGCTTGTTGTGCATTTTTATGTTTATAGTATAGAAGACTACTCTTTGTGACAAATATAGAGTGATAACAACTACTAAATACTTATTGCCATATGTATTACAAGCTTATGAAAAGAGGAACATTTGTTTGAATTGTTACAGATCGATGAAAGACAATAAAAATTCTCCTATTCACCATGCCTACCAGTACAAACCAATCATTTTGTTAGTATTTTTCAGTTCTGTCAGTCACTAGTGATGAAATTTACTCTTTCATGTGATTGATAGGGTTATTAGATCAAATTGTTATATTTTCAAAATAAAATTCTCAAATACAATTTGACATATCTTGGTTGTAAAATGGTCATTGTTGTTTCTAGATGTCCTTACTACTCCCTCCACTCATCCAAGGTCATAAATTTTCATCATGGTCATATCATCATTCCTTGTCATAAATTTTCAAATCAGTGTCTTAGTCAAATTCTACTGCAAAATTGGTTTCTAAAGCAAGAAAGATGAATTTGACAAAAGTGAAAGAGGTTTTTTTCAATCATAGACCAAGAAACAAAAACCTCCTTCATTTTATGCAAAAGTGTTATTATTTGAGAGAAATGCCCCAAATACATTCACTATAGGAGGGTTTTTGCACATTTGGACAGCTTGACTTCAAGTCAGTTTTTCAGGAGTTTTAAGAAGGTGTTTACAGTTCTTGATGACTCCATTGTCTAGAAGAAATCATAAAATTTAAAATTTAAGCCCAAAAATACTCAGGGAAGGCCTCCAAAAACCCTCTCAAAGACCACACTACGTTTCTGCTAAGAGCACGCTGTGTTTCTGTAATTTGTAACCAACTTCAAGTTTGGATTATGAACAAATGGGAAATTATTTTTGCAAATTGGAGGAGGTTTGTGTTCATAAAATACCAAAAAACAATAAAATCTCTCAGTTTTTGAATAGACGTTATGGTTTTGGATATATTCAATTCTCTTAGAGACCTAGTTTTTTAGGAAATAAAACACTTTGTTTTTCCTGTTTTAACCATGTTTTATTTTCATGTTTTCCTAACAACTGAAAGTGAATTTTTGAAAATCAAGAGAGGATTTTGTCAAGAACATATTACAAAACAAAAACCTCTCTCAGTTTTAACACAAGAGTTATTTTCTTGTAGTTACAGGTGTCACTTTGATACCTATTTTTCACAAGTTCACCAGGCCAGAATTGTTGCACTTATGGGAAGTCACTTTTGGAACTAATTTTGCAGAGGTAAAATTATTGTTTTGCATGGTTTAAAGGATCAAGGGTATAATATACATCTCAAGGCTTCCTCACATGTTATCATCACCCTTCAAAAACTCCAAACCCTCCAGTTCAAACTTAGAGAGCATTAAACACTGAGTTGTCATTTACGTCATGATAACATTGTCCTACAAGCCAAGATGAATTTTCCACAATGTTAGGTTGATGATATTACTGCCACAAATAATAGTCTCTGGATGCAATTGAAACATCACAAAAGGCCTAAGTCAAAATCCCTCGAGAAATGGGGAAAAGCTTCTAAAAGCTAATCCACCCCCTCCTTCGTAAGTTTAGTCATGAAGGGAAATTTCTTTTTGTTTGCAGTGGGACCTGCAAAATCTTAGGTGTGGGGGTAATGTCGGGCCCGTGATATGTTCGATTTTATGACAGTAATTAGATACTTTTGCCGAATGTATATATGTGTTTTTCATGTTTTGGAGAAGCTTTTTGAAGAATTTTGTGCCAAAATGCTATGATCTAATTCATTGTGTTTTTATGTTTCCAAGAACCTAATTCGCGTCTTTTGGTGTTACAGGGAAAAATTACATCATGTTTCTACTTCCGACACTCAATCCGACACTCCATTCGATACTCGATCCGGTACCCAGTCCGACACTCCGTCCTGCATAAAAATGATAGGCAACTTGTCGGTTATGGTATTGGCGGCCAGTGATGGGTGAATAAGGAACATGGGTTTTTCTCATGATCATCCCCTCCAACTATTGAACTCTTGACAACTCGGTTTGGGTTGTTGAACAGGGTGATTATTGGCTCACTCCATGTCAATAGTTAGGGCACCATTAATGTAATTTGTTATTTTTAGAAGTGGTTCGACCCTCCAGTGGTCGACCACTTGGTGTGTAAAGCTTATAAATACTACCATGGTGGTCATACAATAGGGAGGAAGTGAAGAAGTCATGTGTTAGGTGGAAAAGACAATTTCCCTATGTTCTGCCATTTTCATTTCGCCAGAATTGTGTAAAACCTGCGTTTTCAGTTTTAATGGTGAATTTTTGTTGTTGAAGCTTGTGGTTCGCATTTGAAGAGTAACCACGACTGTTGGGGGGGGCACTGTTATCCACATTTTTGGTTATCGAGATGATATTATGATCATGTCAGGGTAATGGAAGATCAAACTCTTTATTAAGAACAATTTCCAGAGGAAGGTTACATTTGTCATTTCCTCAAAAATCATATTTTGGGAAAAGTTCG
>ML779765.1:678999-697463 GCA_009831015.1 Picea engelmannii | reverse complement strand
ACAGCAGCAAGACAACAGCAAGGTCATCATATGTGTTTCAACTTCTTCATACTTGAGCAAGTGTGTGTGTCAAAGCTAGGAGCCATCGAAAGGAGATCTACAACATCAAGGTTCAGGTTGTATATTTCTCTTTCTGATTAATACGATACATGAATATGTCCCTTTCCCATAATAATGATGTCATCTTATTACATGATTCCTTGATCACATGTATAGACTAAATATTGAATAGATTAATGCTTTTTCCATGATTGGTTTGTGTTGTTGTGATTGGAACGACGCAAGAGCATCGGAGCAGAGCTAGGAACAACAGAGATTGAAGGAGAGCGTTCATAAGGTATGTACTTCATCCATTTCTCTTAGTTCCATTCAATAATTAGATCTAGGGAAAGAGTAGTATTCTGTCACGTTTTGTTCCAGATCCAGGTGGATCTTGGGGAGATTGGTTAGTGTCCGCACCTACGAATTTATCCATAACAGCCACCAGCAGTCTAGGTAACTATTCTATGAATTTTCTTGTATATTGAGTAGCATAGATGTATTTTTATTTCATTTTCTGTATATGAATTATTATGTTGCTTCTTTGTTATTTAATTTGTTGTTTATAATTTAATTGGTTTAATTTAGCTTTCGCAGGTTATTTTGAAGAATCTTGTTAATATGCAATGACTTTGTTGATGATAGGAACAAGTTTGCAAGCTTAGGGACTAACTGTGTGTGTAGTTAGATGATAAATTAAGTTTTCTTTTATGCCGGAATAGATGAAAAAAAAAGAGTTTTAGAACAGATTTTTAAATCGTGATTTCTTTGACAGGGCTTCGGTGGATGGATAGTGTTGGTTTTAGTTTTCAATTTTAGATTGATTATATAATTGTTGTTTAAGTTTTTCTCATTTAGTTTTCTCAATTGCTTACTTACCTTATGCTGGAATAGTATTTAAATTTTTGTTTTGTGAGTATTTTCCCTGTTTTTGCAATTTGAGTTATTAAATAGAACTAGTTTAGTTTCCTTCATGCAATTTCTTTCTTAGATCTAGGTTGCAATTTCAATTTGTAGTTAATGATTGAATTCAGTTATGAGTTTGCTTATATTAGTATAGAATACATTTGAATTTCATAGATTAGAAGATAGTTTACTTTCTTTCATAGATTAGAAGATAGTTTTATTGTTGTTGTAGGATAGATAGTCTTCTTCATTTGGTAGATTAAAGGATAGTTTGCTTATCATAGAGATTAGTTGTTAATTATTTTTGCTTTCAATTCAGTATATTTCCTTTTGTAAATTAGAAGTAGTTGTGAAGTTTAAATTCAAGAATAGAGTTCACTTGTCTCTTATCTTAGTTAGTTTCTTATTGAGTTTACTTGTTGTAGAAGTTATCCTAGGTTAGTTAGTTGTTTACATGCTTTAATAGGTTAGTTGATTACTTGTCTATTCTTGCTTTGATAGTGTAATTGCTTGTCTATTTTCTTGCTTTCACATGATAGTTGTTTATTAAATTTGAATAGATTAGTTAAAGTAGTTTTGTTGTTGCTATTTTCTTATTAGATGAATAGTTTTCTTTGCTTATTGTTATGCTTAAATAGTTTGTTTTAAGTAGGGTTGTCATTTTCTTTCTTAGGACTATCCATCGATCCCTTGTCCAAAGCTTACCTTGGTTGCATAGTTTAAGTTTCTTTTGTAGGGTTTGCTCATTAATAGTCTTTGCTTGAATAGATCATTCCTTAGATAGCTACTTCCTTAATTAGACTATACTACTACCAGCCCTTCTACCTTGGCATATATTTTTCTACAACTCTAAGTTTACTTCCCCCGGGTTGACAATATAATTGAGGGTTTTTAGTGTGTTTTTAGTGCTTATATAACACCCATCAGCCATGCTGCCAAATTATCTGAAATCAAGTAGATTTGGTTTCTTTTCCCAATTCAAAGAGAAGAGTGGTTCACTAATTGGATTTTCATGAAAAATAAAATTTTCCTCGATATGTGATTCATGTATCCCTTCTATAGTTTTAGATTTTATCTGTGATATGACCACATTCTGGGATGATCCAAAGAGTTTGGAAATATGTTATGGATTGAAAAATTGTTCTAATGTTGGGTCGATAGTTGGATTTTTCTCACCAATCTTATTGTCTTTAGTTATTTTATCAAGAATTTATCTTTGTACTTCCTGCACCTTATCAATGGCAGTTCCAAATTGTGAAGTAGTTTTTTCTAGATTCACCTTTGATGTGAAACCTTCTCCTTTATTTAAAGAACTATTTGTATACCTTTCAGTCATATTAGTAGGGGGGTCCCTAGTACTACCAAATAATTCACCTGGAATATTTCTTTTTGATTAAGAAACCTACCTTTTCTATCTCTAGGCCTAACCATTAATCAACTACATGACAAAAAAGGTTTTGGATAGAATCACTAAAATGAATGTGGAAGGCAAGAAGCCTTGCAATAATTCATAAGTGAGGGATCCTTTACATCATACCATCTTGTCCTCCACCAAATATGAAATGTAGTGAGAAAACCAAATATAAATAACTAACTAAAATTATCCTTCTATCGTTTACCTTTTAACAGCTCCCCGACAACGACGCCAAAAATGTTGGGTAAATTAATTGTTATTTTAATACACCCTTTACTTGTCAATCTAGTTTGTACACTTGTGAGCTATATACATAGTATGTGAAGGTAAAATAATGAAGTCCAAAATTTAATTTTTCAGGAGACAAATGAACCACACTTAAATCCAATCATTCATCAAAACACTAAGAAACTATCAAGCAAACCTTTCAAACAATTTCACTTTGTCCACAAGACTGATATCAAGTATGAGTATAATTTAATATCTCTGTATGCCATGCATATATCACTAATCTATGAATGATCATGTCCTTTGATATGTTCTCATCCTAATTCACAATCAATGGATGTTTAATTGTTCTCACACAAAAATATTCAAGTGTTGGTAAATAATTTAAAGACAAGAATGTAATATACCAGATATAAAAAGTATGTAGAATAGAAATAAAATGCTAGAAATGGAAGAATAATAGAAATATAACCAGAAAAATCACCACAATAACACTGAAATGATAGAAGAATAACAACAGAAATAACACTTTGATTCTGAAAGCAATGTTCATGGGCCTCTTTGAGGGGGCAACCTCCAGTTGAGCATAGCTCTATTATAATAATATCCAAGCTAGGGTTCTCATACCCTCGACTCCTATTTATACTAAATATGTCTATCAAAAGAAGCATCTAGAGGAAGATCCTTATAGAAGCGGAAGCTTCTATTAGGTCATCTTACATTCGACTTATTCTATTTTATTGCAAGGCCTTATTAATATTGACCTTTATTACATCCGAATATATTGTTCTACCTATGTGCAAGTTAGGAACCTAACATGTCCTCCCCCTTAAAAAAAACCTTGTCCTCAAGGCTCGAGATGCAGAAATTGCTGCAGAATGGTAGCTGGTTCCCAAGTGGCATCTACTGGAGTTGTATCTTTCCACTAAACTAACACTTCCTTGATGGTTCTCTGACGCAGGTGACGCTCATGTTGGTCCAAAACTGCTTGTGGTTGTAGCCAAATGGATCCTTATTCGGCTAACTCAGGAATGATGGTTTGAATTTGGAACTTAGTTCCAATCACCTTATTTAAGCATGAAACATGAAAAATAGGATGTAGCTTCAAATGATTGGGCAAAGCTAACTGATAGGCCACCTGTCCCACATGCTTAAGAATAGTATAAGGACCATAAATTTTGGGTGCTAGCTTCTAACAATGCTCAGCCTTGAGGGAATTTTGCTTGTAAGGTTGCAGTTGAAAAAAAACCTGATCCCCTTCTACAAATTGACGTCCAGAGGGACCTTGATCTACTTGTTGCTTCATGCGATTTTGTGCCATGACCAAATTCTCTTTGAGGGTATGGAGAATAGCTTCTTGAACTGTAAGTGTTTGGTCAATTGCCTAGACCTTTACGAAACCCAGTAGGTATGAGAGAACTGAAGGTGGCTTATGTTCATATATCACTTCAAAAGGAGTCATCCATGTAGCTGTATGGAATGAAGTGTTGTACCACCATTTAGCTAAGGGTAACCATTGAGCCCACTAATTTTGATTTTCTGAGGAAAAACACCTCAAATATTTTTCCAAACATTTGTTGACAACTTCCATTTGACCATCAGTATGGGGATGATAAGTTGTGTTGAGACAAAATTGGGTGCCTTGTAGCTTGAACAGTTCTTGCCAAAAATTTCTTGTGAAATTTGGGTTGCAATAAAAAATAATAGAGTGCGGCATGACATGAATCTTGAAGACCTGATCCATGAAAATTTGAGCCACCATGGATGTTGTAAACGAGTGTTGAAGAGCACAGAAATGAGCATACTTGGAAAGGCGATCAACAACCACCATGATGACTGATTTATTTCTCGATTTGGGTAAGCCTGTAATAAAATCCATAGAGATATCCCTCCAAATAGTAGGTGGAATTGCAAGAGGTTGTAGTGTGCCCGGAGATTTGACTATTTCTCCCTTGTTGCGTTGACACACATCACATTCAATGATAAAATTACTAATGTCATGTTTCATACCATCCCAGAAAAAAGAACGTTTGACCCTGTCATAGATTTTGGTGAACCCTGAGTGCCCCGCTGTGGGTGTAGCATGAAGCTCAGAAAGTACTGTGGATTTAAGCTTGGATTGTTTACTTAAATACAAACGACCTTTATCGAATCTCATCATCGAGCCAATAGAACCTTGGGGAAGTTGGAGCATTGGACTGCAATTGTTGGATTAGATGTGAACTTTTGGGATCTTGTAGCCATTCCTGGTGAACGACTTGGAGCCAATCTGGTACAATGAAGGAAAGAGAAAAAAGGGATCCTTCATCTTCATATTTTTGGGAAAGTGCATACACAACCACATTGTCTTTGCCTTTCTTGTAAATGATCTCATAATCATATCCAAAGACCTTAGTCACCCATTTTTGTCTCTCCGGGGAGGAAATACGTTGTTCCAAAAAATACAGAGGCTTTGATGGTCTGTCTTAATTTGGAAGTGTTTCCCCAATAGATAAGAGTGCCACAGATCAACGACATGCAGAATAGCCAACATTTACTTTTCATAGAATGATTTTCCCATATTTCTTTCAGATAGTTGATTGTTGGTAAAGGCCAAAGGCCAACCCTCTTGCATAAGGATAGCACAAATTCCTTTCCCTGAAGCATCACATTCCAAGACAAAGGTCTTTGTGAAATCAGAAAGGGCTAGGACTGGAGTGTTTCACATGGCCATCTTCAAGGTTTGAAAAGATTGAGAAACGACTGGGGTCCAAGTGAAAGAGTTCGTGTTTAGGAGAGCAGTGAGAGGTGTTGCAATCTTTCCATAATTCTTAACAAACTTGTGGTAATAACCTGTTAAGCCCAAAAATCCACGCAATCTTTTGAGAGTCTTTGGGTGAGGCCAATATTGCATAGCTTCAATCTTTTTAGGATCCACCCTGACGTCATCCTTGCCAACCAGATGACCCAAGTAATCTACTTCTGAGGCACCAAAAGCACAGATATATTGTTTTAGGAAAATTTGGTGTTAAGAGAGTACATGGATAACTCGAGCCACATGAGAAAGATGATTTGTCTAAGTTTTTCTATAGATGAGAATATCATCAAAGAAAACTAAGAAAAAAAGACATAGAAAAGGGCTAAGGACATGATTCATGAGGCTTTGGAAGGTGTAAGGGGCATTACATAAGCCAAAGGGCATGACCAAAAACTCATAGTGGCCATCATGAGTTCTAAAAGAAGTCCTGGGAATGTCTTCCTCTTTCATACGTATATGGTGGTAGACCGAACGAAGATCAAGTTTAGTAAAGAATTGGGCACCACTCAATTCATCCAGGAGGTCATCAATGATAGGAATGGGAAATTTGTCTTTAATTGTAAGTTTGTTGAGGGCACAAAAGTCAAGACACATTCTACAAGAACCTTATTTCTTCAGGACCATGACCACTAGAGAAGAGTATGGGTTCGTACTAGGGTGGATAACGCCTGCATTAAGGAGTTCTTGGACCATTTTCTCAATTTTATTTTTTGGGGGAAAGGGGTGACGATACAGATGGATATTGGGAGGAAGTCTTCTAGGTACAAGGAGAATGGAATGATCATGAACACCACAGGAAGTAGGAATTCCCTGGGGAGTGGAAAAGACCACTTGATGCTTAGAAAGGATGACGTGGAGGTCTTGCGGCACCGAGGATGTCTATGTTGCTTGTATGGCATGGAGTTGGGAAATAACACTAGAATGACCTTTTTTGAGCAGATTTTCCATGCGATGGGAACTAATGATCTCACGTGAACCGAGGGTGATGCCTTGGAACTTATATTGGTGGCCCTCCTGGTCAAATTACATGGTTAATTCCTTGAAATCCATGAGAATGGGACCGAAAGTCCTTAGCCAGTCTGCACCCAACACAATGTCACAACCGCCCATATCGATAGAAAACATATGAGATTTCAGGTGGTAGTCACCAATTTGGAGACACACATTTTCACAACACCCTCCACATTTCATGGATCCACCATTGGCAATCATGATTTGGAAATTATTGATGGCATGGATGTAGCAATGAGTTTCTTGGGAAATGCAGTGATGAATTAACTTATGGGTGCTTCCACTATCAACCAAAATGATGACCTTCTGATGCTTGATGTAATCGATTAGCTTGAGGGTTTGGGGAGTGGAGAAACCAATGAGAGCATTGAGGGAAATGACCAGTTCTACTTCGGGAGGGTCTGAGGGAGGGGTTATGTTAGGGGTTTTAGGTGACTTAGACATAAGGGGAGTTTCAACATCCTCTTCCAAAATATCCTTGGAGATGGCCATAAAAATATTTTGTTCCTTACACTTGTGGCCCGAGAAATATTTTTCATCACAATTATCACAAAGGCCTTTGAGTTGGTGTTCAGCCATTTCATCCCTGGTCAATTTTTGGATCTTTAGTGGAGCAGAGGGAGTAGTGGGATTTACTGGTTTAGGGTGAGGGATAAAGGCGGGTTTCCAGTTTTGAGAAGATACAACTTGTTGTGCTTCTTTATCTCTTTTAGTATCCTCCACCCAACTCTGAGGCCGAGCCATGAGGACATGGGCTTAAATCTCATCCTTGAGGCCACTAATAAAACATTATTGGAAAAAGGCATCAGACATGCCCTCTGTCTGAAAATCCAAGCACTAAAAGGCAGCTATAAAGTCTTCCATTGTTCTTGAATGTTTCAACTTTGTCAAATGGCCCAAATGGTTGTTGTCAGTGTCAAAGTGTTCATAAATCTCTGCCACAAAGTGTGTCCAAGAAATATACCCTTGACGGTAAGTTTTTCTCCATTGCCAACATTGCCAACTTTCTTTATCTAGATGGACAACACCATACCGGAGTTTGGCCAAATCATCTTTAATTTCATATAAAGAGAAATAATGTTCCATTTGGGTTACCCAACCAGTGGGGTTCGAGCCATCAAATTTTATCACATCCACCTGTGGAAGGCGTAGGTCATGTTGAAAGTGACGGTGTTGAAATATATGGGAAATAGAGGAATTTTCACCTTTAGTATGTGGGGGTGAGTCAGAGGAAGGGTTATCTGTAGGGATATGAAGCTTGGTGCAGAGTGATGAAAAGACATATTCAAAATGGGTGGTCAGGTCTTGTTTGATTTCCTCCATTGAGGACTGCATGGTTTTATTGATGGAGGCAACATTGGCACTGAGTTGTTTCACTTATTGTTGGGTCTCGATGGGACTAGATTGCAAGGTATTGAAGCAAGCTTCCAAGTCTTGGTTGCAGGTATGGGCCATGAGGATGAGGGAACCGAAAAGGGGTGGGTGGGGTCAAAACATTTGTCGAAAAATGATATGTATGAATGTGATAAGGGTGAAGAGATGAATCCAATGGAATAGGTCTCAAGAATACTGCAGTGATGAAATGCCCAAATGCTTAACCAGGAAGAAAAGTGTAGTTACTTGGCAACCCGAACATAGTTGCATGGCAATAGATCTTGTTTGTTTTAATTTGTTTATGTTTCTGCCCCAAGGGTTAGGTATTCAAGGGTTCTCCAGACAATGGTTTTCCTTGTGCTATAGCTCTCTAATATACTTATGGGGTCCAACAGTAGTACTCGGCCCAATATCTTAGGGCACTAACTAAGGAGGATAGACCGTACCCTTAGCCATACTACCCGACTACCCAAGTACTAGAGAGTATCTTCCTGAGTGTTATTCTCGGTGGCACTATAGTAGTCAGGCAGTCAATTGTTTTATCTAAAGAGGGCTTCAAGAAATCTAGGCCGATCCATACACAGGTGTTGTTTGATGCACTACCAATCAAAGGGGTACCACCAGGGGTTACAAGGGTGGCCAACAGATGTGCGCTTAAGAACCACCTGTATTTCCTGTGTGTATGAATCCCTCAACCGTGGGTTTATGTGCGTAACAAAAAATCTTTGTGGCTTAAAGACGTTAGAATATGTCTCTACCCTGGAAAAAAATTTACCCACAATTTCTACCAAGGAAAGTGCTCTGATACCACTTGTAATATACCAGATATAAAAAGTATGTAGAACAGAAATAAAATGCTAGAAATGGCAGAATAAAAACAATATAACCAGAACAATCACCACAATAGCACTGAAATGATAGAAGAATAACAACATAAATAACACTTTGATTCTAAAAGCAATTTTTACGGGCCTCTTCGAGGGGGAAACCTCCAGTTGAGAAAATATCTATTACAATAATATCCAAGCTAGGGTTCTCATACCCTCGACTCCTATTTATACTAAATATGTCCATCAAAAGAAGCATCTAGAGGAAGATCCTTCTAGAAGTGAAAGATTTTATTAGGTCTTCTTACATTCGAATTATTCTATTTTATTGCAAGGCCTTATTAATATTGACCTTTATTACATCCGAATATATTTTTCTACCTATGTGCAAGTTAGGACCCTAAAAAATAACTAATGGCTAATTATTTTGTCAAATCTCCTTCCAAGATTCAAGATGAAATATTTCACTTATCAATCAAAGTGTTCATGCTCTATTATATTTTATAGAAAAAATGTTAGCTACTTTCCATAAACAAATGAAACATAGTACTAAATGTGACCACAAGTTTTACTTCGAACCATCCATTTGAATAAGTCAACTGTAAAAATATTAATCCCTACTCATAAATTATTGATATTAAGTTGGATTTATCAGTTCAAAGGTAAATCTTATGAGAAATAAGTCTCTCACTTGAATTCACAATTGATAAATTCAATGTGACAAATACATGGTGGCACTGTGCTTCTTGTATCGAGACAAGTTGTTTATGTACTGATGTGACTCAACTTTCATACATTGTATTATATTAACTGATTATTTGGAACAACAATAAAAATTTCAAAAGAATGATTACTAATCCCTTAGGATAAATTTTCACAAAGAAGGTTCATGCAATTTATTTACCTCAAGGCTTTTATGTCTTTCTATTAGTGATTGAATAAATCTTTACCAGACTATGCAGTTGTAATCTTAAATAGAACTTTGTAACTTGCATTAACTAAAGAACTAACTACAATTTCAATGGAACAACAATCCATAAAACCTTAAGAACTTATCAGTGAGAGGGTGCAAACTTTGTTACTTGTTATCTTCAGAGATGAAATGAACTACCAATCCCAATACAATGAGCTATAAAAAAGAAGAAAACAATTAATTATGTGAATTGTGTTCAGGTAAAAAACTAGATGCAATTGTGAAATCGGTTATGGAACATAAGAAATCGAACACAATTATATGAAAAAGTTAATTAAATTAACTATTTATATATCATTTGAACTACTTTGGAAACAATATAACTCATGGATTTCGTCTCAGATTGGTAGGCCCTTGTCAACCGGTAGCAAGATTTTGGAAACTTACGATAGCAAGATCAAGATGACATCATATATCAAAATGGATGCTTGTATTAAAACATAGTACAAAATTACAATATGTACTCCATTACATATATCGAATCTGAGTTTGACAACAACAAAAATGAAGGATGCTTTCGGCTGCAAAAATAAATGGTTACAGTATCATTTTCCAACTTCTGATTACATTGAGATATTACATAAATATAGAAACCCAAAGAAAATTGATACGATTATGCCTTGCAATTTAGTGAACCATAACACTCAAAATGACAAGGGTAATGAACATATCAGCCATGTTTATCTTTACAAGATCCATCTAGTAAACTTAGCAATTTAGATGATCTTTGAGGAAATCAGTTTTGATATTTTTCTATCCATATGACATAATGCATACGAATAACATTTCATTCTAATTTTGGAATATGCCCCCACGAAATGCCTGGGCACAAGAAAGTTTTGACCCTACATTTGGTTGGGCCCTAGTGCTCTCATGGAAGATCTACAACTCGAGTCAAAGGACACAAACCATGTTGGGGACTAAATATACAAAACCCATGTGCTCCTTTTCCTCCTAGGTGTGTGCATATATGAAAACCTCCAAACTTGGGTACCAGAATTCTATGGTTGGTGCAAGAACTTAACTGTAATTCATCATAGGTAAACATTATTTTCAAAAACTCATTAAAACCTATTAAAAATTAGGAAATCAAATATAATAAACAACTATTACCTCTTAAACACTTGTTGCGACATTTTAGGCTTAGGAGCATGGATTCTTAGAATACTGGGGCCAGGTTTAGGTAAAATAGTGGAATAATAGTGAGAAATATGGTGTCAAAATATGGATAAATTGGAGGCCAATAGGCCACTTTTAATAAATAAGGCCTAGTGTGAATACAATAAATGTAAGAGGACTTACTAGAAGGTTCCTCCTCTAGAATGTTCATAGGTGGTTGGTAGCACTATAGAAAGGGGTTCAAGAAATATAATGAACAAGATAAGAAGTATTGTATTCAGAGCAGTAGCTTATTAAGAGGTTTCCCTGTCAAAGAGGCAAGTGAATAGGAGTATATCTCTTCCTCAAAAGGATCAATTGTATGATGTTTCCCCACCCTAGGGTTTCTATAATAAAGTGGTATTTTTTTATTCTTCTCAATATCTATTATGGAGATTTTGTATTCATATATTTGGAACTTAACAAGTAGTATCAAAACACTTTCTTCAACCAGGAAAAAAGGGAATTTTGTTTTCTATTGTGTAGAATTTTTCAAGAAGAAAAGAGAGTTTTGTGACACTTTGGACAATTCCTATAAATTTTTGTACAAAACTTGCAGAAACTTGTTGTATGTATGGGTTCCTACTGGGAAAAACAAAATTCAAAAAAAAAATCATCTAAATTAGAGTTCGAGAGGCCAAGATATTTGCTAATTTTAAAATTAGCAAATTTTCAGTGTTTTTCCATGGATGACCATGCGATTTTATTGATTTCTGCAACAATTGGTGCCATATTTGTCCAAAAACATTGTACATATGAGTTCCTCATGCAAAATTGGCCCATTTCAAAAAAAAAATGCCCAAATTGGAGTTGCGGGAGTGAAGATATTGTTGATTTAAAATCAACCATTTTTTAGAGTTTTTCATGATGATGGCGAGACTGCGGAGCTCATAACATTTGACAATGTGCTCAGATTGCTACCATATTAGTTCCATTGGATAGAGTATTTTAGTATGTTTCTTTTGGTATATTATATAACGTGTTTCCAATGTATATTTTCTTTCAACTCCTCATGGACATGCGACACGATATGGAAGCCATGAAGGCCAAATTTCAAAATATGGACCTCAAAATGGAATCAAAATTTCAAAACATTCAAGAGATCACACTTGCAAAGAAAGTGAGATATATTAGGGATACCATGTACATTCACATCGAAGGAGAATATACTCAAAAAATATATGCTTGGCATGATTATGAGGACTACTATGATGATTGGTAGATGGAGAGTTATAACATGGAGATCATCGATCATTGCGTAACAAAAGAATATAATCAAGAAACATATGTTTGGTCTTATTAGGAGTCTAAATGTGATGATTGGTATATGGATAGTTGTTATTTATGGGATGAAAACCACTTCTATGTTCTATTTGATGACTCTTCTCCACCTCATGTAGAGCACGTCCTAGAGAGTAGACAAAGAGCCTTATATGGATATTCTTATTCAATTTTCTTATTCTCCAGTACTAGTGAATGAATTTTTGGTTGGTTCTACTTATTTGGATCCAAATGACTAGTTTCAATATTTGGACCATCACTTTCAGGTAGCTATTGAGTTATGATATCCTCAGCATTTCTATGGGGAAAAAATCCCCCTAATCTGGGTCTATCGACTAGGCAGAGCCTTAACACCTTAAAAGATAGAAATGCTTCTATTCTATCCCAAATCCAACAAAATCCTAATGATAGTTAAGGAAAGGGAGAAAATATTGAAATGTGTACCTTAAGTCCTTTCATCTATTGAATATCCCTTCTTGTTTTTGTCCATTCCAATATTGCAGGCCTCCTCCCAAAGTTGGCCTGAAAAAAATTCACAAAACAAACTATGGTAGCATATCCATAACTACCAAAATCATCTAAACGGTTAGTTATTCATGAGAAATATTCATAAACACAAACACATAGACATAAATATCTGGGACAAGAAGTTTTCTCTTTTATTGATAACAAGATTGGAAGTTACAACCTGAATCTTGCCGACGCTACTCCACGAACCTCACCTGGGTTCCTCTACTTTGAATCCAAGTGCATTATTCCCAATATACTATCCTCACCACCAACATGGAAATATATGGGAAAAGGATGGATGGCATAAGGAGGATGGATGGAAGGGAATGATGAGGATGAAACTCATAGGAGAATGCAAAAAGGATTGGAATACAAGGGAGAATATTTGGTAGAGTTCTCTTGCCTCTTCTTTGATATATTCAATTGACCCCCTAGGTCCCCTTTTATATGGAGTCAATCTGGTTAATTCATTATCAGAATGACTACAAAAGATAATATGGTTAGGCACCCTAACATAGCCCGTAGACTCTGCCCGAAAGAGCGAAACTTTTTTATTTTTTTCAATTTTTAGAGTATACACGGGTTGTCAGGCATGCAACTAGCGTATGTACAAATGCTTCATATGTAGAAGGGCGTGTACACCATTCCGAAAGTTGTTTTTTAAAGAGGAATCTTGGCAAAAGTATTTTGAAAAGGTGTCAATGAATAGGCCAATGTCAAAAATGCATGATAGTGGCATTTTGAGATATAACATATGCCCCCTAATGTGTGAGTTCAGAGGAACAACTGATGGCTGAAATACATTATAAAATCTTTAATAAAATGGGAAGGCACCAAGTCAAGTGTGTTGGATCATGTTGCCATTGATGCCAATGGTTTGATTGATTGATGTCATTGATTGATGTCAAGTGATTGATTGATGCCAAAGGATTGATTGATGTCAAGTGATTTATTGATGCCAAAGGATTGATTGATTGATGATTGATGTCAAATGTAATATGTATTATCCTTGATGAGAATGGATAGATTTCAAGTATATTATGCATATGATGTCATGCATAGATGAAGATATATCAATGTGTTGTCATTGATACATGATGCAAAGATGAAGATGGATCGATGTCATTTCCTTGATATATGATGCATAGTTATATTGATCATTATAGTCTTATCATGGTTGATAAAGTGCACAAATGGATGAAATCCAAAGTGGTCCCATTATGGTGAAATACCTCACGGGAAGACACTTTATGGATGAGTTGTCCTGGAAGAATGGTTGGAGAATACATGGTTGATTGTGGACTAATGAGATGAAAATCAATGGATTTGTTGGTGAAACTATCCTAGATGGATAGTGCTTGTCATGCCATTTCTAGTGGTATGTGGAATGTCACATAACTCCTCATGGTTTGAGAGTTATGGAATTATGAAGTTGGAGGACCCTCATATGTTGGCTTGAAGCCCCAAAAGGTCAAATAAGCCAAAGACCTTGCAAAAAAGAAATTATTATTTAAATGATAAAGTAAAGTGACAAAGTCAAGAAGGATTATTTAAATAATAAGGTTAAGAGACAAAATCAAATAAGATTATTTAAATGATAAAGTAAGGTGACAAAGTAAAGCAGGAATATTTAAATGATAAAGTAATGGAGAAATTTCTATTTATGGAAAGTGGTTGACCCTAAAATGAGGAAAACAAGTTAAGTGACCTAGAAGTGGGTTAAGTGACCTAGAAGATGAAGAGTATAAATAAGAGGCAAGGGTCTCTTGTGAAATGTACATTTTTTGGAGGATCTTTGTGTAGATCTTGTGTGTATCTCTTGAGCATGAATTGAAGATCTATTCTGAGAGAGAGTGTGTGAATATTATCTCATGGACACATCAAATTTTTGGCAATGTCTGAGATCATGATGACAAAAGTCTCGTAGGTTCAGAAACCCTAGTTTTTGAGGTGTACGTGGGCTACAGTGAGCCAAGGCATGTACAAACACGAGCTGTATGAAGACAGGGTGCGTACAGTGGATGACATCATGGAGATTGATGGTTGAGATGAGGACATGCTCTTGAAGACTGAATCAGGTTCTAGATCTGCATTCTATGGGCTCAGATCTGCCATAGAAATTTTGGTATGGTTATAATATTGTCTTGATGGATATTATTGCTTATTGTGTGGTGAATGCTTAAGGAATTCTTGGTATGGTTGTTATGATGTGATTTGTGTTGGTTGATGGAGTGAGCAACACTCTTACGATTTAGTGTTGATATGATTGATATAGTATATTGGTTGTTTATAGATGATTGCATAGCATTCATATTGTATGGTTGAGAAGCATGAATAAGTTATTGGAGAGATGGGATGTGTTGTGACTAGTTGTGGGTCAGTTTGGATGGTAAAAGATAGAAGAGAATATGATTGCAGGTTGCAAAGGATATTAGTTGATTTTCAAGAGAAAACCCTAAGTAAATCAGAAGGCATACGCAGGATATAATACAGACTGACCGCTTACACACATGGGTTGTAGTGATCTAGGGCATGTACACACACAGAATGCACTACTGACAGGTTGTGTACCTATGATAGATTGATATCTGTGGAGGATTGTTGCCTCATCTCATTTGGTGCTGAGGATGTAAGATGAGTCTTGCATATAGATCTAGTGATCTTGTAGAGTTGTAATCTATTCAGTTGTTGCTGAAAAACCCCAAGGATTGAAGTCCGTAATAAAAAGAAAATTGTACATACATCTTGTATTCTTTGTGTTCCTTGTGGTGATGATTTGTTGATGATATATTGTTGATATATGTTGTTGATATGTGTTCAAATTTAACTGGTTATAAAAGGAAACAATGGTTAATGAGTTAATGATGATTGCTAACTAATGAGTTTTGTGTAAGAGGGAAGTTTTGGGAAAAAGAGCCCTACATTGTTCACCACCCCCCTCTTAGTGTAGTCAGTTTGTCCAACAATTTGTATCAGAGCGGGCCTTCACTATAAGCCTTAACAATCTTGGAGGAGATCTATAGACACATAAATGGATGATGAAGTTCCAATCCTTGATGAGGAAAATCATTCTACTTGGAGAATAGAGATGAGAGTACATTTGAAGGAAATGGGAGTGGATATTTGGAAGGCATGGATCAATTTCATTGAAGAACAAGTCAAAGTTTGCAGCTCAAAGGGAAGGAAAGAATAATGATGCATTGGCTCTCAAGACCATTCTTAGTGGAATCTCAAGCCCTATCAAAGAGAGCATGGGAAAATGCACTTGGTCCAAGGATCTATGGCTAAAGCTAGAGGAGACATATAAAAACAAGAAAGAAGATGTTGAATACCACTCCATCAAAATCATTGAAGGCAAAGAATCTCCAAAAACTCTTGAATGCATTATTTCTAAATGTGATCTTGAAAACATTTCAAATGAAGACAAAGAATCAAGTGATGATTTTATCACAAATGAAGATCTTGAATAAATTTCAAATGAAAGAAAAGAATCATGTGATGATGTTGGCAAAAAGGAAGATCTCAAAGGTATTTCAAATGAAGGTAAAGAATCTCCAAATACTCTTGATTGCAATGATTCAATATGTGATGATGTTGAATTTTTCTCTACAAGTGAAGAAGAAAATCTAAAAATAGTTTGTGTAGAGTTTGATGGTAGTTATCCCATGGAAAGAATAGAAGAAGATCTATTAGAACTTCAAAATAAAGTTGAAGGTGGTTTTTATGAATATAGCTATGACCATTATTATATAGACTATAGCTATCTTTCGGATAACACTAAGAAGATTCTTAGGAGTCAAAGGCACATCTTGAAGTTAAAGGAAATGCTAAAAGAACAAGAAGAGAGTAATAAGACTCAATTAGAAGAAAAGTAAGAAGAGATCACAAGACTAAAGAATGAAAAAGAAGATATAAAGGTAGATGATGAGATTAGAAAAAGTTTTGAAACTATTGTCCATCTCAAGACCCAAATTGAAGAAACCAAAAGGGTAGAGGAACTATTGAAGAATCAAATTAATGAAAAGGAAGAGTCATGTCATAAGTTAGAAGATGAATTTATTGATATTAGAAAGAAATTAGAGAAGCCAAACAAATTCTTGAATAGATCACTAATCTTGAATGAGATCTTGGAAAGTCAAACCTCACCAAATGATAAATCAGGTCTTCGATACAAGAAAGAAACTAGACATGCTAAAGAAAGTACCTCAAAGAAGCATGAGGTAAAGGATGAAGAAAAGGTTGCAAGTCAACCATCTACAAAAGGCAATGAAACTTTCAAAATAACTAAGTAATAAAGACATCAAGAAGATACCTTTACACCTCAAATAAAATGGACACCGAAGAAAAGGTATGAAAGTGTTTTTCATGGTCAATGTTATTCATGTAATGAATATGGTCACAAATCTTTGGAATGTAGATCTTATGAAAGGAGATATAATGGAATATTTCATAACACCACAAGGTGTTGTATATGTGATCAAGTAGGAAACATTGTTGTTCACTGTAACAGCATGAGATGCTACACCTGTATTGGATTTGGCCACAAGTCCCGGGAGTGTTAGAACACAAGAAGAAAGACTATGATGAGGACTTCACATAGAATTACTAGAAGAAGGAATGAAGTAAGGAAGGGAGACATCTTTGAAAATATGGAAGCTCAAAGCTCAAGTTCTGAGAAGTAGGGACACCTTCAGAAATGGGTGAAGAAGACTGAAAAACCAGAGCAAAATGAAAGCCTTGAGAGAAGCTCAAGTGTGCCATCTACTGAAGCATACGCGGGTGACAGTGGTACAAGTCACGTACATATGCAGGCTAACCTTGAATAGGTCGCATACATACATGATTTGTTGTGTATCAGGGCGCGTATATGTGGTAAATCCTTGGAAAAGGGACTATGCACAGGGGTTGCAGCTTGATGTAATGATATAACTCTTTGTTGCAGGGTCTTACATGGTTTGTTGCAGGTTCTGACACTGTTTGCTGAAGGTTTTCATGATTCTATATTGGATTATGTAATGTGATGTTAAAAAATAATGAAAGGCTAGCTTGGATGCATGGTGTAGAGTCCCCAAGGCTGAGCCCCGTTATAGATCATTTTATATGCAAAGAATTGTAAATATGTTCTATAGGCTAGTGAGCCAAGTTTTGTGTAAGCTGTAGGCTTATGAGTTTTGTTAGGCCAGGGAGCCTAAGTGTCGAAGGCCAGGAGCCTGTTGATATACTTGTATGTATGCAGGTCAATTAATAAAATATAAATACCGCCAGTGCAGACCGACCATGATGAAAGAGTGATGGGGGACTGAGCGTCCACAGAATGGGCAAGGAACTAGTGGCTAAAAGGTGGAAAAAGGGCTGAGTGACAAACCAGGGGGCTTAAGCCTGGGAAATAATATTTTAATATTATTTCAAAAAGAGACATGTGCATTTTTGTTTATCCTAAGTTCCTGGCAAAGGAGGGAATGTGCAAAGGGGATGCACGTTGTGGTATGCATGCAGTTCCCAGGGTGACAAGTGTCATCCCTGGTGCATGCAAATATAAGCCTTGAATTGAACCGTGGGGAGGGACGCTCTCCTCCATTCTGAACTGAACCTCTGTGTGTGGAACGGTATGACCTCTGCCGGATATCCGGATTCATCTCTGAACCCGTTAAGCTACTTTTGCTGGAGGAAAACCAGGTATTACCCTGTCCAGAGCTATGAGTCTATATCTGTCCCAGACAATCTCGAGTGCGTATTCCTTGAACTAGAATTCCCTGTGTTGAACTCGAGTGGAAGAATCCCTGGTGGTTCGGGAAAATTGAATTAGCCTGTGCATGAAGCCTGCTCCGAAATCATCTCCGTGAGATCATTCCGTGATTGCCAAGCCGTTGTTGGAAGTATTGTCTGTGTTTCCTGTGGATTGTTGTGAATGCGCAGAACTGGACTGCGTGAGGCTTGTTGGCCTGT
>ML779765.1:647555-661774 GCA_009831015.1 Picea engelmannii | reverse complement strand
TGCAATAAATTCAAACTATCATTTACATTCATTGACCTCTTCCTGCAGGTCCATTTACAACACATATTCATACTTATGAGTTTTGCCATAGTCCTTGGCCAGTTCAGTTATATTTACAATCTGGGGGAAACAGGGTGTTACACGTGCAAAGGGGATGCACGTTGTGGTATGCATACAGTTCCCAGGGTGACAAGTGTCATCCCTGGTGCATGCAAATATAAGCCTTGAATTGAACCATGGGGAGGGATTCTCTCCTCCATTCTGAACCGAACCAATGTGCGTGGAACGGTACGACCTCTGCCGGATATCCGGATTCATCTCTGAACCCGTTAAGCTGCTTTTGTCGGAGGAAAACCGGGTATTACCCTATCCAAAGCTATGAGTCTGTATCTGTCCCAGACAATCTCGAGTGCGTATTCCCTGAACCAGAATTCCCTGTGTTGAAATCGAGTGGAAGAATCCCTGGTGGTTCGGGAAAATTGAATTAGCCTGTGCGTGAAGCCTGCTCAGAAATCATCTCCGTGAGATCATTCCATGATTGCCAAGCCATTGTTGGAAGTATTGTCTGTGTTTCCTGTGGATTGTTTTGAATGTGCAGAACTGGACTGCGTGAGGCTTGTTGGCCTGTGAGCGACCCCTCCAGGTGAGGGAGTGCGCAGAGGGAGAAGAGGACTCCAGGAAGGAACCCCTGTAGCTGCCATAGAGCCCAGAGAATTCCGGTCCGGTCTATTCCTGTAACCCAAGTTAAGGGAGACTGGTAGCCGAAGGACTGTCTAGGTGACAGAGAAGGTGCACTCTCCTGGGGTGGAACAGGCATGTGGGGAATGAGGGTCGGTGTGCATTGAGCGTGGGAGATTCTTGGGAGAGCTTCTTCTTGGTGAATGTGTATGTGCTATCTTCCCTGTAACCTTAGCCTGAGTCTAGATTCCTTGTCCATCCTGGGGTGGAGCTCGGTCCCAGCTCGGGGGTGACCTACTGTTGAGCTGATGAACAGTGTGGTCTAAGGCTGGGAGGTTCGTGGAAGGCCTGCACTTGGTTGGTGTAATTCTACAGCCAATAAAAGATAAGTATTGAATTATGGTTTATCGCATTTGAACATGACTATGCAGTTTGTATCATGTTTTCCACTTTGTAAATGAATTAATGATGAATGCTATGGAACATTTAATCATAGCAGTACCCAGATATGTTTCACTCTGTAATTTAAGTGTGTTCAATTGTGTTTAAATGCATTTGCTTATAATTCCATGTAAGGAATGGTAAATTGTGAGGTGTGGAAACCTGGGTAGTGAAGGGTACACTACACATGGCACTAAGCCATGAGTATGGATTGAGGCATTTATTGTTGAAGAATAATGTTGGCTATGACAGTGAAGTTATGGCACCTTGGTTATGTGATATATCTTGATGATGCTAGCTAGAGATGTCATTCATCTATTGAAGCATACTACTAGCGCATGTGTTGTTTGATGATTAGTATTTGTTGTAGTGAATGGAGGATTGATGTTGATCTGTTGTTATACATGGCTGATACATATTTTGAGTTTCAATATCTTATGATGTATTGTTGGAAGCTTACTTGTTGAAAAATTGATGCATGCATTTGGCATATGGGTGGGATACATATTTGGACATGTAGTTGGTAATTTGATGAGGTGATAATGTTGTATATCATTGATGATCTATATTTGATGCATGATTGGTATATTTCTAGTACATTGGTAGAGGCACCTACTAGCAGTTTGATTGACACATATTTTATGGAGCATTTGGCATACATGTATGAGGATTCATCATGTTGTGGTATTGGTGCATGGTTGATGTACTTTCTTGGTACAAGTGGTGATACATGTTGATTTACATGTTTGGTACACTCATAGAAGTCATATGCTTGATGATAGTACACCATTGGTATTACTTGATTAGCACAACAATTGGTATTTGTTTGAGATACATGGTTATGACACTTGGAGGCATATTGGTAGATGCACATTGTTTGGTATATTGGTAGATTCACATGGTTGGCATGGTTGGCATATTGGTAGATGCACATTGTTTGGCATATTGTTAGATGCACATGGTTGGCATGGTTGGCATATTGGTAGATGCACATGGTTGGCATATTAGTAGATTCACATGTTGGCATATGGCTAATACATTCCATTGATGAAATCTTATGGAACATTGTATGGTATTGATGTACATGTTTTTTGTACATGGGTGTTGTGCATGATGGGCACACAATTGGTACATGATGTACTTGGGTGATGTTCTACTCATGATTCTCTATTTTATTGTTGACATATATTTTGTTTCATGATGGTTGGTATTGCATGAGTTTGATGCATAAACAAGTCCAAGGATCATCATATGGTAGAATATTGTTCATCTTGCAAAGAAGATAGGGGGATACATACCCATAGAGGGATTCATTCTTCTTCTCATGGTTCTAGGAGGAGAAAAGAGCCCTATAAGTGAAGAAAGAGAAAAAAGGCATAGTTCCAGGGGGAGCAATGGTCACAGGGGGGAGTATGAGCGATGTATATTCAACATTACATCAGAATGATATCCCTTGTTAGAAAGGGTAGAGATTACTGAAAGGAATATCAAAGGAATTCAGATAGGGGGAGTAGTCCCAAGGGTAGAATGGCCCTTTTCCATTGATGTCAAAGGGGGAGAGATAGTCACATTGATGTGATTGATGATTATTGATGGGGAGATATAGTCACAATGATATGTTTGATGACTATTGATGTAGATCATGCCTTGTATACATGTTGACATCAATGATTGGTGTTGACATCAATGATTGGTGTTGACATCAATGTTGGTATTTCCATCAATGCCAAAGGGGGAGATTGTTGGATCATGTTGTCATTGATGCCAATGGTTTGATTGATTGATGTCATTGATTGATGTCAAGTGATTGATTGATGCCAAAGGATTGATTGATTGATGTCAAGTGATTGATTGATGCCAAAGGATTGATTGATTGATGATTGATGTCAAATGTAATATGTATTTTCCTTGATTAGAATGGATAGATGTCAAGTATATGATGCATATGATGTCATGCATAGATGAAGATGGATCAATGAGTTGTCATTGATACATGATGCAAAGATGAAGATGGATCAATGTGATTTCCTTGATATATGAGGTATAGTTATATTGATCATTGTAGTCTTATCATGGTTGATAAAGTGCACAAATGGATGAACTCCAAAGTGGTCCCCTTATGGTGAAATCCCTCATGGGAAGATGCTTTATGGATGAATTATCCTATAAGAATGGTTTGAGAACCCATGGTTTATTGTGGAATAATGAGATGAAGATCAATGAATTTGTTGGTGAAACCATCCTAGATGGATAGTGCTTGTCATTCCATTTCTGGTGGTATGTGGAATGTCACATAACTCCTCATGGTTTGAGAGTTATGGCCTTGCAAAGTTGGAGGACCCTCATATGTTGGCTTGAAGCCCCAAAATGTCAAAGAAGTCAAAGAGCTTGCAAAGAAGAAATTATTATTTAAATGATAAAGTAAAGTGACAAAGTCAAGAAGGATTATTTAAATAATAATGTGAAGAGACAAAATCAAAGAAGATTATTTAAATTATAAAGTAAGGTGACAAAGTCAAGGAGGAATATTTAAATGATAAAGTAATGGAGAACTTTCTATTTATGGAAAGTGGTTAACCCTAAAATGAGGAAAACATGTTAAGTGACCTAGAAGATGAAGAGTATAAATAAGAGGCAATGGTCTCTTGTGAAATGTACATTTTTTGGAGGATCTTTGTGTAGATCTTGTGGGTATCTATTGAGCGTGAATTGAAGATCTATTATGAGAGAGAGTGTGTCAGGATGATCCCATGGACGCATCAAAGTTTCGACAATGTCTAAGATCGTGACAGAAAAAGACTCAGAAGTTTAGAAACCCTAATTTCTGAGGTGTAAGTGGGCTATAGTGATCCAGGACGTGTACATACATGAGTTGTATGAAGACATGTTGCGTACAATGGATAAAGTTATGGAGATTGATGGTTGAGATGAGGATAGGATATTAAAGACTGAAGCAGGTTCCAGATCTGCATTATATGGGCTCAGATCTTCCATAGAAATTCTGGTATGGTTATATTATTGTCTTGATGGATATTATTCTTATTGTTTGGTGAATGCTTAAGGCATTATTGGTATGGATGTTATGATGTGATTTGTGTTGGTTGATGGAGTGAGCAAAACTCTTATGATTCAGTTCTGATATGAATGTTATAGTATACTGGTTTCTTATACATGATTGAGTAGCATTCATATTGTATCGTTGAGAAGCATGAATAAGTTATTGGAGAGCTTGGATGTGTTGTGATTGGTTGTGGGTTAGTTTGGATAGTAAAATACAGAAGAGACTATGATTACAGGTTACAGAGGATCTGAGTTAATTTTGAAGAGAAAAATGTAAGTAACTCAGAAGGCATACACAGGTTGTAATATAGACTGATCGTGTACACACGTGGGTTGTATTAAGCCAGGGTGCGTACACACGTGGGTTGCACTACTGACAGGTCCCGTACCTGTGACATATTGATATATGTGGAGGATTGTTGCCTCATCTCAGTTGGTGTTCAGGATGTAAGCTGATACTTGCATATATAGTTGGTGCTCTTATATAGTTGTAATCTATTCAATTGTTTCTGAAAAACCCCAAGGATTGAAGTCTGTAATAAAAATAAAATTGTACATACATCTTGTGTTCTTTGTGTTCCTTGTGGTGATGATTTGTTGATGATATATTTCTGATATATGTTGTTGATATGTGTTCACATTTAACTGGTTATAAAAGAAAGAAATGGTTAATGAGTTAATGGTGATTTCCAACTAATGAGTTTTGTGCAAGAGGGAAGTTTTGGGAAAAAGAGCCCTACATTGTTCACCCCCCCTCTCAGTGTAGTCGATGTGTCCAACAGAGTGATCCCAGATGAGTGTTTGTGATCATTTCATCTGCTAAAGATTAATAATAATCATTGAGGTGGGCATACCCATGCTCAAGACAAACTAAGAATTCATTCCAATCAAGTACACTGCAGATCTATGTCATATATAGTAATAGTGACCACATGACTAATGTGTAGGCCAATATATATTGTAGAAGTGGATAATACACAGTGGATATACATCTCAAAATCATCAGAAGATATATAAATACAATGAATCCTCAGGAGGCATCAATGCCTATAGCTGGAGATGATAAATTCACTAACTCAAGAAATGTCTTCAAGATATTCATAACTCAGGTAGGAGTATAATAGGAGTGTAAAACTCACTATCCTGAGGTCTTCGACAAGCCATCATAGAAATAATAGAGGATCTCGATCATCAAGCATGGCACTTCATTGATTCTGAATTTACACTTGATGGGACTCTCAAGATGGCTGACTTATGAAGGTAAAGAGACTTAGTGTAGAAAGTTTGACTCAGGTTTTTAAGACTTTCCCTTGGACAAGAGCATGACATATGAAAATATTGAGGCAATATGTTATTGACATAATCTTGTAGCATAGGAGGCACCACAAACTCTCCATGTGTTTGGAAGAGTAACCAAATGAAGGAGGACACAACTCTATGTAATGAGAACAAATTCATAAGGCCATACTAAATCCTAGTTCTTTGCAGAATCGACTGAAGCATGTGCTCTTTCCAGGGTTGACTAGATTGTTTCCAGTAAAACAGAATGTTTTCTGATCCCCTCTTTTTAGAATATTTGATTTTTTTTGTATTTTTCATATTTTTAACGAGCTTGAAAAAGAATAAAAGAAAACTACGTTACAAAGGAGGAACGAGTATCACGGGCAAGAAAACTATTTCCAAGCACATGGAACATATTGATGCTCATTGCAAGGAGACATGTGCAGGATAAGGACACTTAAGAAAATTCCTCCATGGGTCAGGGTGTCAGAACACAAAAGGAAAAAATGTTGCAAGGCATGCACCTACAAAATGATATAAAAGTTTAGTAAAAAAAGAATGGAGCTGACATTAGGAAAAATACCCAAGAGTGTTGGCTATTATCTCTCTACCTATCTAATTGGGCTGATCCAGGTTTAGATCTGAATAGGTTTCCAAAAAAACCCTCTAAAACTATCATCCCTACTGGTAAACCAAAAGGAAAAACAGTACATAGAGTTCCTTTTGCAGTATCACCTGAGATAGTTCTATGGGTAACTGCAAAGCTAAAGTTCTTGCAGTCTAGGAAAGAGTGGGGATCTGGTTTTATAATTGATTTTATTCGAGCCTTGATCTGATTATTCTCTCTATTATTCTAAAGATTCATTTATCTATTAAGCCTATGCTTGCACTCTAATAAATCTAACTGAACCATTGATTCATCCATTCATAATATAACTACTAAAAGAAAGTAAAATGAAATAAACAACACACATAACATAGGTTTTATCGTGGTTCACCCCTCCTGGGCTACATCCACAAAGATCTGGATTCTTAGGCTCTTTTATTAGGTTTGCTGCAAAATATGGCACTGTGTGCACTATATATCTGATCATACAATCATGAAAAAGGTTCCACGACCTCTTTTAGGTGGACTAGATCACACCAGGCTCCTCATCCTATGATATAACCCTCAATATCTAGCTACTTTACTCTTCTATAGCTCAATAACTTACAAAAATGAATCAGAACTATTTTGGAATCTTTTCAACGGTGTCAAAAACACAACCACCCCCGACCTAGACTTCATAGGTTATTATTTATACTACTTTACCAACTTTTTAGCTGCTACAATATCTTACCAAAACCCTAACTCTAACATGGTTAGGTTTTCTTGCATGTGTGCCTTGTATGCTTTTCTCCTTTGTATGCGGCTTTCCCTCACATGTGATACTTTTTCTGTCAGTTTTTCTTCTTCAAAATTGGGTTTTACCTTCCAAAAATAGACCTTACCTAAAAATAGGCATGCGCCCAATAGGCCCCCAACAATGACATGTGACTCATCCCGATCCACCTAGGTATTGCACGCTCCCTGAACAACCTCTACCAAGCTGTGGAACTTTTGCTTCGGTTCCTTTCCTCTTTCTCTTATCTGTGTAGCTTTTCCTATTAGCGCTTCTAGTGTCTACAATGTTATTTCCTCCTGCATTAGCATTGTGCTCTCTACTTGTTCTTGTGCCATGTTTTTCTTTTCCTCCTCCAACTGCATGATCATCTACGTTGTTTTCTCTTAGAGGGGTTCCACTTCTTCCTGTCTCTATTGCTTCTTCATCTGTGCTACTTTCAAATCTCATTGTAACTTCTTCATATCTTGAGTACCCTTGAGGTGCTCTGTGATTCTCATTGTTTTCTACCTCTGTTTGAGGTCTTGTATGGATGCACTGACTCTTTCTTCTTCATGTTCCCACTATTGGACTTGCTCATCCTTTTCCAGTGTTGTCTAGAGCTACATGGCTCTACCAAATATTTCTTATACTACGCTTTCTTGTTTCTCCATTTTCATTATTTGGATTGCAGCTTCATGCTTCATATGCTCTCGAACCTCAGGAGGAGTCATGGGATTGAGTCTTTCCTTTAGTTCCTCGATCTCCTATATGTACTGATCAATGGTTTGTGCAATGAGGTTGATATTCTCCTATGCACTTCTCTTTGTTTCTTGTGCACTGTTTGGGATGCGGTTGTACGTCATTGTCAATCCCTACTCCAATATGTCTACACATTCTTTCACTACTACATATGGGTGGATTATTCCATGAAATTATTCCACGTTTCCATTATTTTCATGTTTTTTTTAAATAGGGTGCTATTTTTGTTGATATTGCCATGAAAGTTTGTCGATATAGCCATGAATAGGTTTTTTAACTTAGTCGGGATTTTGGTCACAATTTACATGAAATTTCAACATTATTGCCACGAAGGTTTGTCGCTATTGCCACAAAGTTTCATCGCTATTTCCACGATAATTTGCCTATCTCAAAAAGCATTTGCTAATGGCTAGTTGACTAGTTGATCTATATATACCTGAATTTAAGAGACTTTGCGAAACAATTGCTATAGTTGTGACACTGTTTGTGGCATTTGTTTGGGATATTTGTTTTTTTCGCCACCCACCGATTGAACAAATCCAATTCTCGATCCACATAGCTCGAATTTTGAACTTGCAAGGTTAGTATTTTTTTTTTATTGATGTACTCATTTAACTTATAATTTTTTGTTCAAATGTTGAAATTTCATGTAGCTTTTGTTTTCCGTGATAATATGTTATATGTGTAGTACTATATTTCATGTCTTTGGTTTTTTGATCTAGTTAGTATATTCTATGTAAATTCATGTGAAATGTCAAGAAAAATATTTTCCGATGAAGTATTGTAAGTTGTCTACAAAACAACTTAGAGGTTAGTGTATGGTGTCGAGTGATTCAAGTTTGAGAAATTTTGACCACTTTCGTTAAATGGTGTGTAATTATTTTCCATGGTGATTCAATACACACTACTCTAAAGTACAAATTGAAGCATATTGATCTTAATAGTTAATCGTTAATAATTAAAAAAAAGCATGTCAAAATGTCTTAGAAGAAATAATTGTGAGGATTGTAGGTCACTGTAAATAAACATATCATAATCAAAAGGAGTAGCTAAAATACAAAAAATTGGCAACTTACTGTTTGGTATGGTGTAGGTAAGACAATTACTTGTCAGGACAAGGATTTGTCACTATGAATGAAAATGACAAGAAGATTGCTCAGTTAAGAGAGAAATTAGAGGCAAGGGGCGATGGAAAATGTTATTGCCCTTGCTATGATTGCAGTGGCTTGCAAAGAAAAATACTTTTAATAACAACAGATGAAAGACATTGTAGGGAGAAGGGGCACGCTGAAGGGGGTTATGAATATCGTCCCTTGGTAAGAGGATTGAATATTTAATGTATTCTCTATAATAATCATCATGTCATGAATTTTAGTAATATTTATTATCGAGATTTTTATATTTTCTATACACACTAACTTTTCTACGTTGTTTTTAAATATATAGACGATGCCCCCAAAATGTCGACCTCCAGAGAGTTATTTGCCAAGTACTAGCATAAATACTCCTTTACAGGGCGATGAACTTCGAGATAAGAATATTGAAGTTGTTGATCAAGTTATTAATGATGATATGGATGGAGATAATGTTAGTGATTCAAATATGGAATATGAGATACATAGATTGATCCAAGACACATTTGCTCCAATGGATGAGGACAACCAAGATGATAGTCATGATGTTGATCCTCTACTCGAGAAGTCACGTCAACCTCTTTATGAAGGATCAACAACAAATCTTTTATCTATTATATTGTTGTTGGTGAACCTGAAGGTTTTGAATGGTTTATCAAACACATGCCTCACATAGATACTAAGGTATTTAATTTGTTAATTATTTATGCTTGCATGTTCACACATACTTAATAGGTTCAATTTTTTCCTCTATTGATATTGTTTTCTAATTCGTAAATTAGTATATTGGATGTGATATTGATGATTAATATTGTTACATTGACTTACAGTTTAGAATTTTGTATATTGTTAGGTGAATTTCTATTACCGACGTCAAATATTTTTCCACACACATATCGAGAAATATCTGTGATTATGAAAGAAATTGGAATGGACTATTAGGCTATTGATGCATGTCTTAATGATCATATCATATATTATGGACAGTATGAATTAAAAAATGAATGCCCACAATGTAAAATAAGTATATATCGAACCGATAAAGCATCAAAGAAGATGCCTCAAAAATTTCTTCGTTATATTCCAATAATTCCACGTTTCCGCAGTTGTTCAGGTGCAAAAGTATAGCACAATTTATGGATTTCCATGCAAAGAACATAAGTCGATATGATGTTCTTTGAATGCCTACAGATGGTTCTACATTGAACTACATCGAAGAACAGTGGCCAATTTTTAAAGAAGAACCTCGTAATGTTAGACTTTCGTTGGAAGTTGATTGTGTCAATCCATTTGGAGAGCTTCGTTATACATACTCAGTGTGGCCTATTTTTGTTATAAACAATAACCTTCCTCCTTGGATGTTGATCAAGAGAGAGAACACAATGTTGGCAATGATTGTTCTAGGTATTTAATTATATTTTATTTTCTTTAAAGTATGACAAAATATTTCATTTTTTTGTTTTGTGCATGGTAATTATTTCTTTTATATATAACGGCATCTAGATAAGTATAATTAATCATGCAGTATGTTGAACCAATTAGGTAGGTACCAAGTTAAATATATGAACGTATATATTGAGCCTCTTATCAATGAGTTGTTGAAGTTATGGGTTGGCGTCACTATGTATGACATCTCTAGACCAATAGGGAAAAAACAATTTCAATTCCATGGAATACTATGATGGAAAATTCATGATGCTCCTGGGTTAACACATTTTTGTGGTATATTGTTACTTTATTTTTTGATTTAATATTATATATATTTATTGAAAATATCATGCATTATTTTAAATTGTAACTCTAATTTGATGCTACATTAATTCATATATCTTATAGGTCTTCAAACAAAGGGTAAATTTGCATGCCCAGTTTGTGGTCTGAGGATAAAATCTCGTCATTCAAGAGTTTATGAAAGGAAGTGTTTGATGAGTATAGGCACTTTCTTCCTAAAAACCATTGTTATTGAACTACAGACAAAACAAAATTTGATGGTAAAGAAGAAAATGGAAAAAAAAACACGAAGAATGACACCTGGCCTATGGAAGTTGGAATATATTCGAAATCGTCAAGGTATGAAAATTATTTATGTATGAAATATTATATAAATCTTTGGTTAATTTCATTAGTATTAATTTCATTTTGTCCCATTAATTAGTGTTAATTTCAATTTGTTGATGTTTCATGAATGTCGTTAAGGCACGAATGGGCTTCTACAAGGAATGAAAATTTACCCTATGCAATTCAATAGATTTCCATACTGTGAGCACCTGCAAATAGTTCATATGTTTGATACAATGCATATCGGGAAGAACATAACAGAATTGTTATGGCGAATATTAGATGGAAGGACTGACAAAGAGAGAATTGGAAAGACTTGTTGTGACATCCAAGAAGTTAATCACGCATTGCAAAGTGTTATTATTAATTCTAATGGCAATGGTCATGAACAAAATACTAGTCTTCCTTGGTTATTGACGGAGCAACAGAGAAATATTGTAAAAGAGGTCATTCGAAAAATTAGGTTTCTGACGGGGTTTTCGTTGAACATACAAAATATCTTAATGAAAAAAAGTTATTTTGGTGGGCTTAAAACACATTACTGACATACATTCATTAAGGTTATTAGTAGGTTATATTATATTTCCTTCTTGGTAGGAATTTTTTGGAAAAAAATAATAATTTTTTTTTTTTTGTTACAGTATGTTCTACCTTTATCTCTCCCAAATGACTTTGACAACAACATAAAACAAATTATTTATGTACTTGGGAAATACATGAGGTAATTTTTGTTTTATAAGGAAAATGTACTTCTTATGTGATTTGTAGCGGAATTTATTGACATATTATGTTTTATCTACAAATTTATGTATGCCTTGATATTATTTTATTGCATCGACATTTGTAGGTGGTTATCATCAAAAGAAATTCATAAAGAAGATATAAGGTATTGGAAGAGAGAAATTCCCCGACTAATGTGTCAAATGCAACCGTATATACCTCCAACATTTTTCAATGCATAAGAACACTACCTCATACACCAAGTTGAGGAGATTGAATTATGTGGACCAGTACACACAAGGTTGATGTGGATGGTGGAGAGGCAGTTGAAGTCACTGAAGGATTTTGTTAGACAAAGAGCACGTCCAGAGGGTTCTATGGTTGAGGGATATATGGTATATCAATTCATGGTGTATATTAGTCAATGTCTACCTAAATTAACAAAAAATATGAATGTGCCTCGCATTTGGCATCTTGACTCCATCAACAAATTTGAAGGGGAGGTCCTATTGGGGAAAGGTAACATGAGGACTGTGAAAGGTAATTATTAGATGCTGATGTAGATTTAATATATTACACATTTATTAAATTATTAATTTATTAACAATAGTTAATTAATGATATTAAATTGGTATACTATCATATAGTTGCTCGAGAGTGGGATGTTTTACATTTATACATTGCAAACAACCTTGATTGGATGGAGCATTGGATAGAATATACTAAAGAATACTTCGATAGGTTATCATGAGAAGGGGTGAGTAAGATGATTAAAACAACGCATCTTCATCGAGATCAATTTCCTAATATTACATCAAGAGAATTTGATTTAGCCTTTGGTTTAAAAGATAAACAGGCAAGTAAAAATTTTTACCCACATTTTCCTAGTTTTTTCCCAATTTTTCAATGTATTTGGTTTGTTTAATTTTTGAAATATATATTTACTAACTCCTATATGAGGTTTATTAATTGGAAATGCATTTTTTACGTGTTGTCCATGCTGCAGTTGAAACATCACAAGGCTATGTGGTGTAATGATCGTAAATTTCGTATTAAAATGTTGGATGATAAGATGAAAACCTCGGATTGTGGGATAACTGCAGTGTTTAAGTTCACCAACATTTCCTCTAGAAGTGACAAAAATGTTAAGCCCTAATATTGGCTCATTACCCCTTAATTGGGGCATATTACATTAGTAATGTTATTTTATTTATATCAGCTTTATTCCATTAATTGTAATTATACCTCCTAGTCTCCTATATATACGAAGGAGACATTTTCATTTGGAATCATCTTGTACTTGAACATTTATGTGGGGTAAAAGGAGGTTGCCCCCTCGAAGAGGCTTATTATCTAAAATTATATCTTTTTCAAGGCGTTGATTACTTATTCTGAGGTTTTTCTATGCTATATTGATATTTGGTTCTTAACATATGGTATCAGAGTTCAAGGTCTTGGGGTTCACTGCTACATATGAGACACCTTGGCATTTTCACTATAACATTTTTTCTACAACATTTCAGAAGGAACGTCTTGTAGGATATTTATTAGATGGATCAATGTATGTTGGGTTAAAATTTAAGCTCCTGAGGCCTTATACTTTCAGAGATACAGTCTATACAAGATAGGGTTATGAAATCATCCTAAACTGAGACATTGCATAATTTTTGCTATAAAAATTTTTATGTAACGTTTTAGACCATGAACTCCAGAGGCTATTCACAGAAATTATTAAGGTATCTGTGATAAAAATTTCAGCTTCTAGGTCATCTTAAATTTGTAGATACACCCTGTGTAAGATAGGGTATCTGACTAGTCCTATTGACTAGTCTCAAGAAGGTGTTCTAGGTAAAACAATCATAACATATTCCTAGAGTATACAAATGGAGTGGGACTAGTTTCATTAGATCATGGAATGTCTATATTATTTCCGGTATGAGTTTCATAATTTTATATCAATTATTTTGTGTGGGGCATGCTATACAAGTGAGATCTCCTAGAAAGGAAAAAAATTGACAAGTTGTGGGGAAGTTACCATAAATTCCACTTGGCACATCCAATTTTGATCAGACATGTGTCATTTCAAAGAAGAAATATCAGATAACTACATAAAATAAATTTTCATACCCATAAGTTTTGAAACTTGGGAGATACAATAGAAGAAAGATTGTCTAGCAGAACCACCTCAAAATCAAGGTTCAAAAGTGATACTTGGCCAACATGCCACCAAAAAAGGGAACTTCTACACCAAATAAGTCTCCAGACAATCCTACTTGGACTCTTGATGAAGGTGAAGAAATGCGTAGAGACATAAATGATTTACAAAAGAAGATAGTAACAAAAGATTAACTACAAGAGATGGAAGCTAAGTTGGAGGCAAAGATGGATGGCTTAAAAGAGGTGATCATGGAAGTATTGAAACATTTCATAACAGAGAAGACACCTGAAAGTGAAAATGCATCCCATGAAATTCATGATGAGGACACAAGGAAGGTGAATTAAGAATGGAGAAACTCCAACTTTGGGTTGAATACCAACCACGTTCCTAAGATCGATATGAGTAAGTTTTATGGCAAGGACCGAATCACATGGATACTTCAGATGGAGCAATTCTTTGATCTACATAATGTGCCACATACACAAAAGGTACGAATTGCTTCTTTATATTTAGAACCTAATCAATTTGTATGGTATCGATGGCTTTGTTCTCGCAAATCACTTGTCA
>ML779765.1:627468-645831 GCA_009831015.1 Picea engelmannii | reverse complement strand
CAAAAACCTTTATTGTGGAATGTGATGCCTTGGGAAATGGAATTGGTGTTGTCCTAATGCAAGAAGGAAGGCCCCTGGATTTTGAAAGTCGACCACTCAAGGGAAAGGACTTACACAAACCCATTTATGAGAAGGAAATGATGCCAATACTACATGCATTGAATAAATGGCATCCTTATCTAATAGGTAGGCACTTCAAGGTCAAAACAAATCACGATAGTCTTAAATACTTCTTGGAACAAAGACTATCTTCAGAAGAACAACAAAAATGGGGATTGGTTTATAGGGGATTGGGTGTTTTTAAGACTACAACCATACAAACAGATGTCCCTCAAGAAAGCCAAGAAGGATAATAAATTATCACCAAAGTACTATGGCCCTTATAAGGTTTTGCAAAATATTGGTACTATGGAATACAAATTGGAGTTGCCTGCATCTTCACGAGTACACCTAGTTTTCCATGTTTCATGCTTAAAGAAGGTTATAGGCGACAAGATCCCAGTTCGAACTATATTGCCAGAAGTTGACAAGCACAGAAAAATCATATTGGATCCTAAATCCATCACTGACACAAGAATTTTCCAGCTGAGGAATAGATTCATTTCAGAGTATCTCATTAAATGGAGGAAACTACCAGCTGAAGATTCCACTTGGGAATATGAGTCTTTTATAAAGAAGCATCCAAAGTTACTCAAGCGTTGCGGACAACACTTGTCTCAAGGGGAGGGGCATGTTAAGCACTAATATTGGCTCATTACCCCTTAATTGGGGCAAATTACATTAGTAATTTTATTTTATTTATGTCATCTTTATTCCCTTAGTTGTAATTATACCTCCTAGTCTCCTATATATACCAAGGAGACATTTTCATTTGGAATCATCTTGTACTTGAACATTTATGTGGGGTAAAAGGAGGTTTCCCCCTCAAAGAGGCTTATTATCTGAAATTATATCTTTTTCAAGGCATTGAGTACTTATTCTGAGGTTTTTCTATGCTATATTGATATTTGGTTCTTAACAAGAAATATGGAAAAAACTGAGAATAGGTACTATGGGAATTTAGAGGATATAATTGAGTGTGATTTTAATTCCTTTAAAATAGTTTTGTTTGAGGTTAAATGGTACAGGATATGGGTGCATGATAGTGATCTTGAAAGAACTGTTATTGAGAAAGATAATGGATTTACCATGGTTAATACAAGGGCATTTGAACCAGGTACAGAGCCTTATGTTCTTCCAAGTCAATGTGAGCAAGTATTTTACTCAGAGGTACCTGGTAAAGTAGGCTAGTCATATGTTGTTAGATATGATCTAAGAGGAAGACCAGTAAGGTATAATCATGTAGCCGAGGATGAAGCTAATAATGAGGAAGAAGATCATGATTATGTAGATCAGGAGCAGGTGCCTCATGTAGTCGATGTGTCAGATGGAGAAGTTGAAGAAGCTGATCATCCAAATGTAGGAGATGACAATCTGCATAATCATGTTGTCATAAATGATGTTGATGATGATGTTGATATGAATGAGCCTTTCACCAATATATATTATGAACCAGATCTTGATACATATGTTGAGCTAGATGAAGAAGAAGATGACTGATATTTAATTGTTGAAAAGAAAAGTTATGTGTTTATATATTTTATATGATCTTTATATGTTTTTATTTTGTATAATATAGTATATGATACATGTTCTTCAGAATTTCAAATTCGGTAATATGGGGAAATTTAGAGTGATGTGGAGGGAGGGGGGAATAATTAGAGCTTCCACCTTCACTTGGTTGCCCCTGTTTAGTAGAGAATGAACTATTCTCGAAACCAAGAGGAGCTTTGTGCGATTGTGCCTAATCATACCAACAATGTAGGTATGTCCATCATCAATTCATCTTGTAAACCATAAAACCTAATTTAGTGGAGTCATCAATTTGTTCCCAGTGAATGGATGCGTTGTTGTTGACATGGAATGGTACAACACAAGTACCTTCTTAATTTTCTTCCTTCACTTGATGTGGGCCTGGTCATTTCTAGCCTTGAATTAAAGTTGACCCTAGTCTTAGTCATCACCCATTATGACACTTGTCACCCAATGATCATTAGATCGCAATTTTGGATTCATATGGGCATTGGGATCATGAGGCTTTATAACCCTAAAGTAACAAGAGACATTAATTTAACTTTGACTAGATTGAAAGATGCGTGCAATGGAAAATACTAACAACCCAAAACTAAAAGTGACCAATACACAGACTATCAATGAGAGGTGATCTAGTCGTGGTGTGTAGGAAGAGGCCTCGCACCTTCAAAATTATCATTCTCCAAATATCTTATGAAATTTTACAAGGAAATTGTACTAGGACTAGACACAGGCAACAATGACCTGTGAATGGGGCCAACGTTGAAATTTTTTCAAATTGTTTCTGTATGCATTGAAATTTGACATGGATATACTATTCACATGCCTTAGTGATATGGGAGGGTTTTTGGACTCAAATTTGACTCACACACCCACTTTCATCCATCATAAATTCATGATGTAAACCATAAACCCTAATTTAGTGGTCATCGATTTGTCAGGTTTTAGTGTTCCCAGTGAATGGATGCGTTGTTGTTGACATGGAATGGGACAACACATGTACAACTTCTTAATTTTCTTTCTTCACTTGATGTGGGCCTGGTCATTCCTAGCCTTGAATTGAAAGTTTCCCCTAGTCTTAGCTATCACCCTTCAATGTGAAGTTACCCCTAATCTAATTAACTACCACACAATCAAGTGAATAACAATTACCCTATTGTTGTGACATGCAAAAGTAAAAGAGGGGAAAAAGAGAAATTATACATGCACTTACCATGTTAAAGGTGCCATGTTGTTGAAGATAAAATAGTGTTGATGATCATTTGCAATGTTGTTTTTGGGAAATACTCATTAGAATCATCTTCATCATTAGTAGAAGGATGATTAGGATGATTTCATTGATAAAAATAATATTGACATTCTGAGTGATGTCAATATTATGGAAACTAATGTTAAAATATATGGAAGAAGTTTTTTACATGGAAACATTATTTGTGATTTTTTTTGTTTTTTACCAGAACAAATTATTTTTCTTCATTGCTACCATCATCACCCTTTCCATCAACATATTCCCCATTATAATTAGATTCATTGTTTCCTTCAATTTTATCTTTATCATTATGTCAATCGCCATTAATGATTCCTTAATGGATCCAATGTTGATACTTAGAGTAGTAGAATGATATTATCTTTAGTGAATATTTGATATAGATGCAATGCATCACCTCCTTTCACCATTTTCTGCACAAAATAGGATTTGATTAAACATTATATCATTCAACACTAAATAGACCTTATAAAAAAACAAAAAACCCTTTCTCACCCATCTTACTTATGAAAGAAACAAATATTTGATGGATTATTTAGTGAACTCAAATCTCTCTTAATAGATCCCTAGATTTTTTAATGACATTTGTGAAGATTTACAAGGAAACATCAACCCAAGGGTTACCAAAAAATGGCAAGAATGTTTGCAAGGAATCTGAGTCAACGATTTATGTACCGTGCCTTTATTAAACTTGAAATGAAAATATATGTGCATTGATCATTATTCTAGCAAGATAAGTGATGGTACCAAGTTTCAGGATGGTAGCGAGATTAGGCATGGTATCAATAGAGAGGAGAGGGAACAAACTCTTGAGTTATTCTGGAATCAACTTTACCAAAAGGTTTCCTATAGTTCTCATAACTCTAATGTGACTGTCTATCACAATGAAGTGATAAGGTTATTGATTAACTCGAAATCTAGATTGAACTCAAATACCAAGGAATATTTGTTTGATTTAGAGAGTCAAATTGTTGAGGGGAAGAAATATAGGGGCCTTAAAGGTAGATTATTACTCGATCTACAACTCCTCGATCACACATAATTAGGTCTGTAATTTGGTTCAGTAGCCTCTGTTCAACTAATAGAAAGGCCAAAAAAAAACTTTTTGAGAGTAAAGTTGGGAGCCCGCCCATTGTTTCACACAACCATAGTTGGGAGCCCGCCCATTGCTGCACACGACCATAGTTGGGAGTCATAGTGTGTTAGGAGGAGCCCGCCCATTGCTTTCATCGATATGGAGATCACTGTGCACACGACCAAGGAGATCACTGTGCAGGGAGGAGGGACATGGAGGGCACACTATGCAGGGAGGAGAGGGCACATAGAGGGCATTGAGTCGAGGGAACACAGAGGAGATACACTACGAGGGCACACAGAGGGCACTGAATCGAGGGCAGACAGAGGGCACTGAGTCAAGGGCACATGGAGGGCACTATGTCGAGGGCACACAGAATGGTGAGTACCTCTATTCCCTTATATTGTTGTGTCTTTGGAGTAGGCTAAAAATGTATGCAAGATTGATATTCAAACACACGCCCTAAACCTTTTTTTTCTTTTCATAACAACCTATTGATTGCTAGTCAAACATAAATAATCAACTCATGGCTTTTGGAACCCGAATTTACTCATGAAGTTGAGAAGCAAGGGCTCAACTTGTGGCCACATAGTATTTTAATACACTTTGACAACACAAATCATGGACTACCAAGCAAAGAAGGGTAAATGAAGAGAGTGAATGACATTTATACAATGGCAGCTTCGAATGATCAACACTTCTTTCAAGAGGTTAGGTCATTAAATATATAATGAAATGAGGTTGGGGGCATCAAGGACTAGATCAATTCTTCAATGGATATTCCAAATATAACTTTTAGATCTAAGAGTCCATGGCCATTGCAATATACAATATAAACTCCAACATGCGCAAAGACACAAAATGGGTATGAGGCCTGCGATGATATATTGATGAATAACACTATGCATAACTCTATGGAAATTAGATACTAAACAATTCTTCCCGGGATCTTCAACCACCATACTACAAAAAAATGAAGCCATAGTACAAAACATATAGTAAAAATCATAAACTTGAAATAGGTATGGCTTTTGGAACATTGGGAATGAAATATTCACAAATAATGCATCGTGCACGAGGCTGAAGGACTTTTGTTTCCCTAAGGGGAATTAAACCATTGAGTTACAAGATCACAATAATGACATAAATGAACTACTCATCACAAAAACACAATCCAACCAGGCTTGTGCAAATGGTAAGGAGGGAAATGCATGGGAGAAAAGAGAATAAACTCAAAACTCTATAAACACAACAACCCTGTCACTTATGAAACTATGCAACTATATGCAACTTATGCAACTATATGCAACTTATGCAACTATGCAACTATATGCAACTATATGACAATTTTGTATGCAACTATATGCAACTACATGCAACTATTTGCAACTTTATGCAAAAATGCAACTTATGCAACTATATGCAACTTATCATTGGGCTTTTGCAAATATAAATGAACTACTCATCACAAAGACACAATCCAACCGGGCTTGTGCAAATGGTAAGGAGGGAAATGCATGGGAGAAAAGAGATTGAAGCTCAAAACTCTATAAACAAAACAACCCTATCACTTATGCAACTATGAAACTATATGCAACTTATGCAACTATGCAACTATATTGCAACAATGCAACTTATGCAACTATGCAACATTGAAACTTATGCAACTATATGCAACTATGCACCTATATGACAATTTCGTATGCAACTATATACAACTATATGACAATTTCGTATGTAACTATATGCAACTATGCAACTATATGCAACTATATGCAACTTTATGCAAAAAATCAACTTATGCAACTATATGTAACTTATGCAACTTCATGCAACTATATGCAACTATGCAACGATATGCAACTTATGAAACTATATGCAACTATGCAACTATATGAAAATATGCAACTTATCCAACTATATGCAACTATATGCAACTATATGCAACAATGCAACTACGAAACTATATGCAACAATGCAACTTATCATGTTTTTAGTGACTATATGCAACTATATTGCAACTATATGCAACTGCAATTATATTGCAACATATTGCAACAATTTCGTATGCAACTATATGCAAATATGCAACTATTTGCAACAATATGCAACTATATGCAACAATGCAACTTATCATGTTTTTAATGACAATATGCAACTTTATGCAACAATGAAACTTATGAAACTATATGCAACTTATGCAACTTATGCAACTATATGAAACTATATGAAACTTTATGCAACAATGCAACTTATGCAACTATATGCAACTATAATGCAACTATATGCAACTATATGAAACTGTCCTGGTACCACAAATGTATATTGGCACGATAACTTGTCTTATTGTTTTAACGAGTGTAGGTATCACCAAATAGGTATCTGTTAGATCTATCTTCCTTGAGTGATGATCAAGATATACTAAGAGAGGTTGAAAGTGAGACGTGTTGTACTAGATCTTCCGGTTCTAGATCAACTAGATCTGAAAAGGTAAGGAAACTATTTCATATACGCATGCATTTTTTGTTGCCAACAAAGGGTCGTGTAATTATGATGTTGAGAGTATAGGTGACATTGCATTTTCCTTGAGGTATAAACATCTAGTGCAATGATGGGCACCTAAGGAGCTACCTGAAGTGGACACAGATGTTGGATCATGTTGTCATTGATACCAATGGTTTGTCATTGATGCCAATGGTTTGATTATTTGGGAGATTGTTGGATCATATGTAAATGGTTTGGTTTGATTGATGTCATTTATTGATGTCAAGTAATTGATTGATATGATGCCCTTGATGAGAATGATATATGTCCAAGTGGAAACCAATCGATGAAAAGATGAATCATTAGTGTCTTATCATGGTTGATAAGGTGCACAAATGGATGAACTTCAAAGTGGTCCCCTTATGGTCAAATCCCTCATGAGAAGACGCTTTATGGAATTATTTATCCTAGAAGAATGGTTGGATGAACCATGCTTGTATGTGGAATAATGAGATGAAGATCAATCAAGTTGTTGGTGAAACTATCCTAGATGGATAGTGCTTGTCATGCCATTTCCGGTGGTATGTGGAATGTCACATAACTCCTCACGGTTTGAGAGTTATGGACTTATGAAATTGGAGGACCCCCATATGAAGGCTTGAAGCCCCAAAAGGTAAAAGAAGTAAAAGTGCTTGAAAAGAAGAAATCATTATTTAAATGATAAAGTAAAGTGACAAAATCAAGATGGATTATTTAAATGATAAAGTAAAGTGACAAAATCAAGAAGGAATATTTAAATGATAAAGTATTGGAGAACTTTCTATTCATGGAAAGTGGTTAACCCTAAAATAAGGAAAATAGGTTAAGTGATCTAGAAATGGGTTAAGTAACCTAAAAATGGGTTAAGTGACCTAGAAGATGAAAGTATAAATAAGAAGCTAGGATCTCTTGTAAAATGTACATTCGGTAAGAATCTTTTTTGTTGATCAATGGAGAGCTTCTTGGTAATATATTTTGGAGTACTGATGGAGAGATTCTTGTGAGAGAATCTTATTGGTGTGGATCTCTTGAGCATGATTGAAGATATATTCTGAGGAAGAGAGGGAGAGGAGGATCTCATGGGTGCATCAAAGTTTCGGCAATGTCAGAGATCTTGATGGCAAAAGTCTCGGAGTCACAAAAAACCCTATTTTTTTTATGCCCACGCGGGTTGTCTGTGTATAGGGTGTCTATACACGCAGGCTGGCTGTGTATAGGGTGAGTGTACACGTGGGATGACTGTGTATAGGGAGCGTGGACTGAATAAAATCATGGAGATTTTTGTTTGAGCTGGTGCCAAGCTCTTGGATGATGAGGCAGGTTCCAGATCTACATTCTATGGCCTCAGATATATCACTAAGACATTGGTATGGTTACATTATTGTCTTGATAGATGCTATTGTTTGATATGTTGTGAATGCTTAGGACATTATTGGTATGGATTCTATGATGTGGCTCAATTTGGTTGATTTGATGGATGGAGTGAGCAACACTCTTGTGATTCTGTAGTGACATGATTTCTATGGTACACTAATTGTTTATACATGATTGAAATAGCATTCATATTGATTTATTGTGGAGCATGAGCAAGATATTGGAGAGATTGGATGTATTGTGACTAGCTGTGGGTCAGTTTGGACAGTGGAAGACATAAGAGAAAGTGATTGCAGTTTGCAGAGGATCTGAGCATGTGAAGCAAAGCAAAACCCTAAGTGCTTAAGAGCATACGCTTGTTACATTATTCGTTAGCCTCGTTCACACGTGGGTTGTAGTGATCCAGAGTGCGTTCACACGTGGGTTTCACTACTGACAGGTCACGTACCTGTTGACAGATTGATATCTGTTGAGGATTGTTGCCTCATCTCAGTTGATGCTGAGGGTGTAAGTTGAGTCTTGCATATAGAGCTGGTGCTCTTGTAGAGTTGTACTCTGTTCAGTTGTTGCTGATAAACCCAAGGATTGTAGTCCATATTAAAAAGAAAATTCTACATACATCTTGTGTTCTTTGTGTCCATTGTGATGATGAATTGTTGATGATATATTGTTGATATATGTTGCTGATATGTGCTCACATCTAATTGGCTATAAATGACAACAATGGATAATGAATAAATTTTGAATGCAAATTGATAAGTTTTGTGAAAGAGGGAAGTTTTGGGAAAAGATCCCCACACTCNCCCCCCTCTAAGTGTGGTAGGTGTGTCCAACAATTGGTATCAGAGAAGGCCTTCACTACAAGCCTTAATAAGCTTGAAGGAGATCCATAGACACACAAATGGATGATGAAGTTCCAATCCTTGATGAGGAAAACTATTCTACTTGGAAAATAGAGATGAGAGTGTATTTGAAGATAATGGGAGTAGCTATTTGGAAGGCAACCATTGGAGGGTATGTTCCGTTGAAAAACAAGTCAAAGTTAGCATCTCAAAGGGAAGGAAAGAAGAATGATGCATTGGCTCTCAAGACAATTCTAAGTGGATTCTCAAGCCCTATCAAAGAGAGCATGAGGCAATGCACTTCTGCCAAGGATCTATGGCTAAATCTAGTGGAGACATATCAAAGCAAGGAAGAGGAAGAAGAAACTGAAGACCACTCCATCAAGATCATCAAAGGTAAAGAATAATAAAAAACTCTTGAATGCATTATTTCTAAATGTGATTTTGAAAACATTTCAAGTGAAGATAAAGAATCAAGTGATAATAGCACAAAGGAAGATCTTGAAGACATTTCAAATGAAGGCAAAGAAGTAGGTGTTGATGTTGGAAAAAAGGAAGATCATGAGGATATTTCAATTGAAGGTAAAGAACACTCCAAATCCCTTGAATGCAATGATGATGATGATGATGAATTTTTCTCTACAAGTGAATAAGAAGATGTAGATATAGTTTGTGTAAAGTTTGATGGTATTTATCCCATGAAAAGAATAGAAGAAAATCTATTAAAACTTCAAAAGGAAATTGAAGAGGGTTTATATATGTATAGGAGTGATCATTTTTATACACACTATCACTATCTTTCGGATAACACTAAGAAGTTTCTTAGGAGGATTCAAAGGCACATATTGAAGTTAAAGGGAATGCTCAAAGAAGAAGAATAGAGTTCTAAATTAGAATAAAAGGAAGAAGAGATCACAAGACTAAAGAATGGAAAAGAAGACATGAATATATATGATGAGATTAGTAAAAGTTTTGAAACTATTTTCCATCTCAAGACCCAAATTGAAGAAGCTAAAAGAATAGAGGAACTATTAAAGATTCAAATAAATGAAAAAGAAGATTCATGTTGCAAATTAGAAGCTGAAATTGTTGACCTTAGAAAGAAGGTAGAGAAGTCAAACAAATTCTTGAATAGCTTATGAATCTTGGATGAGATTTTGGAAAGTCAAAGACCATAATGTGATAAATCGAGTCTTGGATACAAAGGAGAAGATACACATGCTGAAGCAAGTACCTCAAAGAAGCATGAGGTAAGTCCATCAAAGAAAGAAGACAATGTTGCAAAACAACCATCTACACAAGGCAAATAAAATTTCAAAAGAACAAAGAAAGGAAGAAATCAAGAAGCCATTTTTGGGACACCAAAGCAAAGGTATGAAAGTGTTTTTCATTGGCATTGTTATTCATGTATGGATATGGTCACAAAGATTTTGATTGTGGATCTTGTGAAAGGAGATATAATGGAAGATTCTATAACACCACAAGGTGTTTGAAATGTGATCAAATAGGACATATTGTTGTCCACTGTAACACCATGAGATGCTACAGTTGTAGTGGATTTGGCCACAAATCCCAGGAATGTTGGAACACAAGAAGAAATTACATGATGAGGACTTCACATAGCATGGCTAGAAGAAGGAATGAAGTAAGAAAGGGAGAAATCTTTGAAAAGATGGATACTCAGAGCTCAAGTTCTGAAGAGAAGGGTCATCTACAGAAGTGGGTGAAGAAGATAGAGCAGCCAGATCAGAATGAAAGATTGAAGGGAAGTTCAATGTGTCATCTACTAAGGCACACACAAGTAATAGTGGTGATAGTCGCATGTACACGCATTCTGACCTTGAATAAGTCACATACACACGCGCTCAGTTGTGCAGAAGGACACATGTCTGTTGTAAAGCCTTGGGAAAAAGGCAATGCACATGGGTTGGAGTTTGATGTGATAGTATGACTCTGTACTGCAGAGTCTGACATTGTTTATTGCAGGTTCTGACACTGTTTGCTGCAGGTTTTTCATGGTCCTATGTTATATCATGTAAGGTGACGATATAAAATAAATCTTGGGTGCATGGCACTAACCCAAGAGTATGGATTGATGGTGATCAAATGCTCATCTATTGGATTATGTAAAATAATCTGGTAGTGTGCATGGCTGGTATATCTTATGATTGGTAGATATTGGTAGATGCACATGGTTGGCATATTGGTAGATGTACATGTTGGCATATGGTGGATACATTTCATGGATGATATATTTTGGCACATTGTTGATGTACATGAGTATTGTGCATGATAGGCACATTTTGGTACATGATGTACTTGGCGGATATATTGTTCATTATTCTCCATTTTGTTGATGACATATATTTTGTTTCATGATGCATGGTATGGCACAAGTTTGATGCATGAATAGGTCCAAGGATCATCATATGGTAGCATATTGTTCATCCTGTAGAGAATATAGGGGGATACATACCCTTAGGGGGAGTCATTCTTCTTCCCATGATTCTAGGAGGAGATATTTATTAGATGCATACATAGAAAAGAGCCCTATATTTGAAGAAAGAGAACAGAAGCATAATTCCAGGGGGAGCGATGGTCACAGGGGGAGTATGTTTGTTGTATTTTCAACATTACATCAGATTGATATCCCTTGTTCAAAAGGGGAGAGATTATACAATGACAACAAGACAGGGCGAGAAACCCCAAGAGGAGAATGGCCCTTTGCCATTGATGTCAAAGGGGGAGAGATAATCACATTGATGTATTCTCATGGTGAGATCACACAATGGTATAATAAAAAAAAAAGATAATCACATTGATGTGATTGATGTCGATTGATGGTGAGAGATTGATGTGGAGAGATAGTCACATTGACTATTGATGTAGACCATGCCTTGTCTACATGTTGACATCAATATTGGTAATTGGAGTTGACATCAATGTTGGTATTGCCATCAATGCCAAAGGGGGATATTGTTGGATCATGTTGTCATTGATACCAATGGTTTGTCATTGATGCCAATGGTTTGATTATTTGGGAGATTGTTGGATCATATGTAAATAGTTTGGTTTGATTGATGTCAAGTAATTGATTGATATGATGCCCTTGATTAGAATGATATATGTCCAAGTGGAAACCAATCGATGCAAAGATGAATCATTAGTGTCTTATCATGGTTGATAAGGTACACAAATGGATGAACTTCAAAGTGGTCCCCTTATGGTGAAAGCCCTCACGGGAAGACACTTTATGGAATGCGTTATCCTAGAAGAATGGTTGGAGGACCCATGCTTGTATGTGGAATAATGAGATGAAGATCAATGAAGTTGTTGGTGAAACTATCCTAGATGGATAGTGCTTTTCATGCCATTTCTGGTGGTATGTGGAATGTCACATAACTCCTCATGGTTTGAGAGTTACTAACTTATGAAGTTGGAGGACCCCCATATGAAGGCTTGAAGCCCCAAAAGGTCAAAGAAGTAAAAGTGCTTGAAAAGAAGAAATCATGATTTAAATGATAAAGTAAAGTGACAAAATCAAGATGGATTATTTAAATGATAAATTAAAGTGACAAAATCAAGAAGGAATATTTAAATGATAAAGTATTGGAGAACTTTCTATTCATGGAAAGTGGTTAACCCTAAAATAAGGAAAATAGGTTAAGTGACCTAGAAATGGGTTAAGTAACCTAAAAATGGGTTAAGTGACCTAGACGATGAAAATATAAATAAGAAGCTAGGATCTCTTGTAAAATGTACATTTGGTAAGAATCCTTTTTGTGGATCAATGGAGAGCTTCTTGGTAATATCTTTTGGAGTATTGATGGAGAGATTCTTGTGAGAGAATCTTATTGGTGTGGATCTCTTGAGCATGATTGAAGATCTATTATGAGGAAGAGAGGGAGAGGAGGATCTCATGGGCGCATCAAAGTTTCAAAAATTTCGGAGATCTTGATGGCGAAAGTCTCGGAGTCACATAAAACCCTATTTTATGATGCCCATGCGGGTTGTCTGTGTATAGGGTGCATGTACATGCGGGCTGGCTATGTATAGGGTGAGTGTACACATGGGATGACTATGTACAGGGAGTGTGGAATGAATAAAATCATGGAGATTTTTGTTTGAGCTGGTGCCAAGCTCTTGGATGATGAGGCAGGTTCCAGATATACATTCTATGGCCTCAGATCTATCACTAAGACACTAGTATGGTTACATTATTTTCTTGATAGATGCTACTGTTTGATATGTTGTGAATCCTTAGGGCATTCTTGGTATGGCTTCTATGATGTGGCTCAATTTGGTTGATTTGATGGATGGAGTGAGAAGCACTCTTGTGATTATGTAGTGACATGATTGCTATGGTACACTAGTTGTTTATACATGATTGAAATAGAATTCATATTGATTTATTGTGGAGCATGAGCAAGCTATTGGAGAGCTTGGATGTATTGTGACTAGTTGTGGGTCAGTTTGGATAGTGGAAGACAGAAGAGAAAGTGATTACAGATTGTAGAGGTTCTGAGCATGTGAAGCAAAGCAAAACCCTAAGTGCTCAAGAGCATACGCTTGTTACATTATTCACTGGCCACGTTCACACGCGGGCTGTAGTGAGCCAGAGCGCATTCACACGCGGGCTGCACTACTGACAGGTCGCGTACCTATTGATAGATTGATATTTGTTGAGGATTATTGCCTCATCTCAGTTGATGCTGAGGGTGTAAGATGAGTCTTGCATATAGAGCTGGTGCTCTTGTAGAGTTGTACTATGTTCAGTTGTTGCTGATAAACCCAAGGATTGTAGTCCATAATAAAAAGAAAATTGTACATACATCTTGTGTTCTTTGTGTCCATTGTGATGATTACTTGTTGATGATATATTGTTGATATATGTTGCTGATATGTGCTCACATCTAATTGGTTATAAATGACAGCAATGGATAATGAATAAATGTTGAATGCAAATTGATAAGTTTTGTGAAAGAGGGAAGTTTTGGGAAAACGATCCCCACACTCATTCACCCCCCCCCTCTAAGTAGGTGTGTCCAACAATTGGTATTAGAGTAGGCCTTCACTACAAGCCTTAAAAAGCTTGAAGGAGATCCATAGACACACAAATGGATGATGAAGTTCCAATCCTTGATGAGGAAAACTATTCTACTTGGAAAATAGATATGAGAGTGTATTTGAAGATAGTGGGAGTAGCTATTTGGAAGGCAACCATCGGTGGGTATGTTCCATTGAAAAACAATTCAAAGTTAGTGGCTCAAAGGGAAGGAAAGAAGAATGATGCATTGGCTCTCAAGACAATTATAAGTGGACTCTCAAGCCCTATCAAAGAGAGCATGAGGCAATGCACTTCCGCCAAGGATCTATGGCTAAAGCTAGAGGAGACATATCAAAGCAAGGAAGAGAAAGAAGAAATTGAAGACCACTCCATCAAGATCATCAAAGGTAAAGAATCATCAAAAACTCTTGAATGAATTATTTATAAATGTGATTTTGAAAACATTTCAAGTGAAGATAAATAATCAAGTGATAATAGAACAAAGGAAGATCTTGAAGACATTTCAAATGAAGGCAAAGAAGTATGTGTTGATGTTGGCAAAAAGGAAGATCATGAGGATATTTCAATTGAAGGTAAAGAACACTCCAAACCCCTTGAATGCAATGATTATGATGCTGATGAATTTTTCTCTACAAGTGAAGAAGAAGATGCAGATATATTTTGTGTAAAGTTTGATGGTATTTATCCCATGAAACGAATAGAAGGAAATCTATTAAAACTTCAGAAGGAAATTGAAGAGGGTTTATATATGTATAGGAGTGATCATTTTTATACACACTATCACTATCTTTCGGATAACACTAAGAATTTTCTTAGGAGGAGTCAAAGGCAGATATTGAAGTTAAAGGGAATGCTCAAAGAACAAGAAGAGAGTTCTAAATTAGAAGAAAAGGAAGAAGAGATCACAATACTAAAAAATGGAAAAGAAGACATGAATATAGATGATGAGATTAGTAAAAGTTTTGAAACTATTGTCCATATAAAGACCCAAATTGAAGAAGTTAAAAGAATAGAGGAACTGTTAAAGATTCAAATAAATGAAAAGGAAGATTCATGTTGGAAATTAGAAGCTGAAATTGTTCACCTTAGAAAGAAGGTAGAGAATTCAAACAAATTCTTGAATAGCTCACGAATCTTGGATGAGATTTTGGAAAGTCAAAGACCATCATGTGATAAATCAGGCCTTGGATACAAAGGAGAAGATACACATGCTGAAGCAAGAACCTCAAAGAAGCATGAGGTAAGTCCATCAAAGAAAGAAGACAATGTTGCAAAACAACCATCTACACAAGGCAAAGAAAATTTCAAAAGAACAAAGCAAGGAAGAAATCAAGAAGCCATTTTTGGGACACCAAACTAAAGGTATGAAAGTGTTTTTCATGGGCAATGTTATTCATGTAATGGATATGATCAAAAATCTTTTGAATGTGGATATTATAAAAGGAGATATAATGGAAGATTCTATAACACCACAAGGTGTTGGAAATGTGATCAAATAGGACATATTGATGTCCACTGTAACACCATAAGATGCTACAGCTGTAGTGGATTTGGCCACAAATCCCAGGAATGTTGGAACACAGGAAGAAAGTCCATGATGAGGACTTCACATAGCATGGCTAGAAGAAGGAATGAAGTAAGAAAGGGAGACATCTTTGAAAATATGGATACTCAAAGCTCAAGTTAGGAAGAGAAGGGTCATCTACAGAAGTGGGTGAGGAAGACAAAGAAACCAGATCAAAATGAAAGATTGAAGGGAAGTTCAAATGTGTCATCTACTAAGGCACACGCAGGTAACAGTGGTGACAGTCATGTGTACACATGTGATGACCTTGAATAGGTCACGTACACATGTGCTCAGTTGTGCAGCAGGCCACGTGTTTATTGTAAAGCCTTGGGAAAAAGGAAATGCACATGGCTTGGAGTTTGATGTGATAGTATAAATCTGTACAACAGAGTCTGACATTGTTTATTGCAGGTTCCGACACTGTTTTCTGTAGGTTTTTCATGGTCCTATGTTAGATCATGTAAGGTGATGATATAAAATAAATCTTGGGTGCATGGCACTAACCCAAGAGTATGGATTGATGGTGATCAAATGCTCATCTATTGGATTATGTAAAATAATCTGGTGGTGTACATGGCTGGTATATCTTATGATTGGTAGATATTTATAGATGCACATGGTTGGCATATTGGTAGATGCACATGTTGGCATATGGTGGATACATTTCATGGATTATATCTTTTGGCACATTGTTGATGTACATGGGTATTGTGCATGATAAGAACATTTTGGTACATGATGTACTTGGCAGATATATTGTTCATGATTCTCCATTTTGTTGATGACATATATTTTGTTTAATGATGCATGGTATGGCACAAGTTTGATGCATGAACAGGTCCAAGGATCATCATATGGTAGCATATTGTTCATCCCGCAGAGAAGATAGGGGGAGACATACCCTTAGGGGGAGTCATTCTTCTTCCCATGATTCTAGGAGGAGATATTTATCAGATTCATACCTAGAAAAGAGCCCTATATTTGAAGAAAGAGAACATAAGCATAATTCTAGGGGGAGCGATGGTCACAAGGGGAGTATGTTTGATGTATTTTCAGCATTACATCAGATTAATATCCCTTGTTCAAAAGGGGAGAGATTATACAGCGGCAACAAGACAGGGGGAGCAACCCCAAGAGGAGAATGGCCCTTTTCCATTGATGTTAAAGGGGGAGATATAATCACATTGATGTATTCTCATGGTGAGATCACACAATGGTATAATAATAAAAAAAAGATAATCACATTGATGTGATTGATGTCAACTGATGGCAAGAGATTAATGTGGAGAGATAGTCACATTGACTATTGTTGTAGAGCATGCCTTGTCTACATGTTGACATCAATATTCGTAATTGGAGTTGACATCAATGTTGGTATTGCCATCAATGCCAAAGGGGGAGATTGTTGGATCATGTTGTCATTGATACCAACGGTTTGTCATTGATGCCAATGGTTTGATTATTTGGGAGATTGTTGGATCATATGTAAATGGTTTGGTTTGATTGATGTCAAGTAATTGATTGATATGATGCCCTTGATGAGAATGATATATGTCCAAGTGGAAACCAATCGATGCAAAGATGAATCATTAGTGTCTTATCATGGTTTATAAGGTGCACAAATGGATGAACTTCAAAGTGGTCCCCTTATGGTGAAATCCCTCATGGGAAGACACTTTATGGAATGAGTTATCCTAGAAGAATGGTTGGAGGACCCATGCTTGTATGGGGAATAATGAGATTAATATCAATGAAGTTGTTGGTGAAACTATCCTAGATGGATAGTGCTTGTCATGCCATTTTTGGTGGTATGTGGAATGTCACATAACTCCTCACGGTTTGAGAGTTATGGACTTATGAAGTTGGAGGACCCCCATATGAAGGCTTGAAGCCCCAAAAGGTCAAAGAAGTAAAAGTGATTGAAAAGAAGAAATCATTATTTAAATGATAAAGTAAAGTGACAAAATCAAGATGGATTATTTAAATGATAAAGTAAAGTGACAAAATCAAGAAGGAATATTTAAATGATAAAATGTTGGAGAACTTTCTATTCATGGAAAGTGGTTAACCCTAAAATAAGGAAAATAGGTTAAGTGACCTAGAAATGGGTTAAGTAACCTAAAAATGGGTTAATTTACCTAGAAGATGAAAGTATAAATAAGAAGCTAGGATCTCTTGTAAAATGTACATTCGGTAAGAATCCTTTTTGTGGATCAATGGAGAGCTTCTTGGTAATATCCTTTGGAGTATTGATGGAGAGCTTCTTGTGAGAGAATATTATTGGTGTGGATCTCTTGAGCATGATTGAAGATCTATTCTGAGGAAGAGAGTGAGAGGAGGATCTCATGGGCGCATCAAAGTTTTGGCAATGTCGAAGATCTTGACAGTGAAAGTCTCAGAGTCAAAGAAAACCCTATTTTCTGATGCCCACACGGACTATCTGTGTATAGGGTGCATGTACACGTGGGATGGTTGTGTATAGGGTGAGTGTACACACGAGCTGACTGTGTATAGGGAGCGTGGATTGAATAAAATCATGGAGATTTTTGTTTGAGCTGGTGCCAAGCTCTTGGATGATGAGGTAGGTTCCATATCTACATTCTATGGCCTCATATCTATCACTAATACACTGGTATGGTTACATTATTGTCTTGATAGATGCTATTGTTTGATATGTTGTGAATGCTTAGGGAATTCTTGGTATGGCTTATATGATGTGGCTTAATTTGGTTGATTTGATTGATGGAGTGAGCATCACTCTTGTGATTCTGTAGTGACATGATATCTATGGTACACTAGTTGTTTATACATGATTCAAATAGCATTCGTATTGATTTATTGTTAAGAACCAAACATCAATATAGCATATAAGAACCTCAAGAAAAGTACTCAATGCCTTGAAAAAGAGATAATTTCAGATAATAAGCCTCTTCAAGGGGGCAACCTCCTTTTACCCCACTTAAATGTTCAAGTACAAGATGATTCAAAATGAAAATGTCTCCTTGGTATATATAG
>ML779765.1:580687-595783 GCA_009831015.1 Picea engelmannii | reverse complement strand
TTGGAGGTTGCCCCCTCGAAGAGGCCTGTGAACATTGCTATCTGAATCAAGTGCTATTTCTGTTCAAGTGTTATTTCTGTTGCTATTTCGTATATCATTTCTGTGTATTGTGAAGATTATGCTGGATATTTTACTGTTATTCTCTTATTTCTAGCATTTCGTTCCTGTTCTGCATATTTTATATATCTGGTATCTTGCAAATGTAGTCTTCCAACTATCCTATGGTGAGATTAATGTAGTCTTCCAACTCTCCTAGTCATACAATACTTCTTCTATCTATTTAAAAAATGTATTTCCCTACATTAGATCCAATGGATATACCATCCAATAACCATTCTTAACAAATGAGATTATTATCAAATTCCCAATCAATCCATTACAATACTAGGTATGGATATTTTTCATATACTATGTCAATGAACTCAAAGTAAGCATAAATATTCACACAATCGAGATAAAATTCCATCTCACCAATTTGAAAATGGGGAAAATGTGTGATTGGTTCACCAACTACAAATAGATCGACAAGTGGACCCAATTTGGTACTCCGGTGTCATTACATCAAAATCGTTGTTGTATGAGATACCATTACTATAGTTGTTGCTACTCTTGTTGTCGCTACTCTGATTGCCTCTCCTCTAATGTTGCTACTTCAAAATAGTCATTGTACTAGATGTCGTTACTGCAGTTGTCGCTACTTTGGTTGTCACTACTCTGGGTGTCGTTACTTCAAAATTGTCGTTGTATGAGATGTCGTTATTGCAGCTATCACTACTCTTGTTGTCGCTACTCCGGTTGTCACTACTCCAGGTGCCATTACTTCAAAATTGTCATTGTAAAATATGTCGTTACTACTTTTGTCACTACTCTGGTTTCCGCTACTCCAGTCGCTACTACTCCGAGTGTCGTTACCTTAAAATCGTCGATGTACCATATGTCATTACTTTGAGGTGTTTCCACTCCAGTCACCGCTACTCTTTATTTTTCGTTACTCCAGTTGCCACTACTCTCTGGTTGTCGCTACTCCTACCACTACTACTGTGGTTGTAGTTACTCGTCTACACTCCCACCAACATGGATATCGATATTTCAGATACCACCACTTCTGATGTTTCCGCTCGAATCGACGTTGTCATATTCCATGACTGCAAATGACGCTATTCTTACGATGATGATTCTCCATAACAGGTGAGTCACCAGGTACGTCCTCAACCAACTTTAACGGATTTGGGTAATATTACACATGGAATAGGCATTCACACCCGAGGATGGTATTAAATTTAAGTTCAGGGGAGACTTTATCTCTTTTCCCAAAGAGTCATAATTACCCTCTTTAATCACAAGATTTTGCAATCATTACTTAAGACTTTCTAACGCCATTGTACACATAGGGATTGGACACACCCACCAAACCATTAATCATACACCAAGATATTAAATTCATTGTCATAACGTCATCATTACTTACCTGCCACATCATTTAATTTAAAAAAAAAATCCGCGACTCTTTCCACAACACATTTTCCGCAAAATTGTTTTGCCTGTCGTTTCTCCTGAACTGGTCATCAGTACTCCTCGAGCAGGCATAGTTGATAGAATAGAATGGGTGGTGGAGTAGTAAGGTATGAGCCAGAAATCACTACACAGGTCCATCGAAATCCAGAAGTCTAGCAAATTTTCCAAAATGTGGGTTGGGACGTGTATTTCGAGAGGTTACAGGGATTCAATGTAGACATTACAGTAGAATTTGCCCAAAATTTGTATGGCCACTGCTCCATGGTCCACAGATTAAAAATTAGAGTCATGAAGGAAACCATTACAGTATCTGGTGGGTTTTCAATATCCGGTCAGTGATGGTTTTTCTGGAAAACACCACTCCCAAAATTTCCAGAGTTGTTTCTAAGTGAATGTGAAGAATTAAATCCAAAAGAGAAAGGATACAAACGAACTTCTCTACTGCCTCCATCGGCCGAGGTAGCACTATTCATCATAAGATATGTGACATGTGAAGTCTTCCCCTCTAGTTTTTACAAATATCATCTCAAATTTCTCACATTTATGTGTTTCCAACAACGCATAAACATGCCCTATTTTCTGTGGAATAACGTTCAGTGGATGGCACGAGTAGCTTAGTGCTTGTGCCAACCACTCAAAACCCTCACAAATCATGGCCTTGTTAAGATACTAGTGGTGCATGTTCTAGAGAAAAGCCTTGTGAGTTGGACGCATTTGATAAGATTCTCGGAAGAGGAATTGGTAGAACTTGTCCTAGAAGTAGCAGAAACCCTAGCAGAGAGAGATGGGTTAAGTAGGTTAGTAGAGGTTGCCAAAAATATTACAGAAGGGAAGAGAACAAGTGTTGATACACAGAAATTAGCCTCAGATGAAGATGAGGAAACAAGGAAACCATCAGTGGAAGTTAGAGAAGTTGGGGGAATGAGGTAGGTCATTAACCTGGATTCAGAAGGAGAGGAAGCAGAGGGTTCTATTCCTCCAAACCCTTTTCCTAAACAAGAAAGAGATGTTTCTACTCCCTCAACAGATGAACAAGAAATAGATGTTGTTACTCCCTCAGCAGATGAAAAAGAAAGATATGTTTCTATTCCTCCCGTAGATGATCATGAGATGGATTTTGATACCCCTTCATCTTATGAGAAGGAGAGGAATGATGCTACTCCTCCAATCTATGAACAAGAGGTAACTGACACTATTACACAAGAACCAATGCCAGAACTTTCTGAATTTCCTGTCTGTGAATATGGTGCAGCTACTCCTCCCATCGGTAAGCAGGTAATTACTGATGCTATAACACAAGAACCAGAGTCAGAACAAGTCATTCCTGAAAACCCTATTTTTGAAGACACAACAGCTACTCCTCCAGTTTGTGAGCAAGAAATGACTGACGATGTTACACAAGAGCCAACATCAGAGCATGTTTCTCCCAAAAATCCTAAACCAAAGTTGGGTGTTGCTACTCTAGGAGAAGTGTGAGTTAAAAAAGAGCCGAGCATAGAGGCTGCAGGCAATGAAGCTCAGAATGAGGTTCCTTCTAGGGGATGGGCTGAAGAAATTCCTATCAAATAGGAATTTGTCGAATTTTGTGCAAGGAGAAGAACCCTTATTCAGGACCATTATAGGACAACATTTAGATAAATTACACAATTGAGGATTGAGAACGCCAAGATAAAGAAGCAAGTGCTCCGCTTGAAGAAACAAGCACAAAAATACAAAATAATTTCCAAGGAAGTGGTGAGGAGAAATGTCAAGGAGACTATTTCGGTAGCTACCCAAAATGTTGATACTCCCACAGTATTGGAAGCTACTCAAATTATCGATACTCCCAGAGTAACAACAACTACTTAAACTAAGTTAGTGTTGCATACAGTAGCTACTCAGACTGAGCCTATCTTGCACACCTCTACAGTACCAGCTACTCAGACCGATCAGTCTGATAGGCTCGGATAGGAAGTTAGTGTTGCATATAGTAGCTACTCAGACTGATCCTATTTTTCACACTTCCACAGTAACAACATCTACTCAAGTTGAGCCAATGATAGATACAACCGAAGCTCAAGTAATTTTGTTGAAAGCTAAGATACAGAAGTGGAAGAAAATTGTAGCCCAGTTTTGGACATGAGTTGTCCCTTCTTTAGTGCACCTAAGGACATTGAAAGACATAAGGGAGCAGACTGCTAGATTCATTGGTGACTATGAGGAAAATTTGGAAGAAGAGAAGAGAAAGGGTGAGAAACAGAAGGAAAATATTACAGAGTTGAAGGCACAGATACAGAGGTTAAGATATGATAAACATGATATGTATGATATCACCCATCAGGTAGTAACGTGTCGCTCCCCTTCTCTTAGCTATGCATCGTTCCTTCATGAACAATATTTTTTTTTTCCTGGAATGTATTCACCAAGAGATGGTTTATAATATTAAATACCCCATGTAGTTTCTTAGGCCCTTGAAAAGTTATGACATCCTCACACAACATCTCATGTGTGAATTGTACATGCACAACTACCTACTAAGAAATGATAAAAAATTCAATCCAGTTCCTTATGTGGGAGATGTCTAATTGAGGGCCTTTCTTTCCTACACCATTAACTAAGTGAAGTGGAAAAAGGCACTTGATTCTTTCGAGGAAAATTAGGTACACAAACCTCTTCAGGCTAGAATGGAGAACTTTCAAGTTGATCAGATCATCAACAAACATAACTATTTTATATGGATTCCCAATTGGCCACATAATATGGAAACTACACAGCAACGGTGTGCTGAGATTTTCAAAAAATAGTTGACCTATTGCATGGAAGAGGCACTTGAAAAATGTGACCACAAATGGGCCTTATCACCACCTGTTGTCAGGGAATGGGAAGAATTTGGGGCTCCCAATTTTCGCAGAGCCATGGAAATAATATCCATGTATACAACATGTATGAGGTTTTGTGGGGTTCGATGGCTAGGTTTGAGATTTTCATTCCCCATCATCTGGATGCCACTTGATCAATATCAACCTGATTACGAGGTCGAGAGAGAATGGTGGAAGGATATAATATTGACTAGGGGATATAAGTTTCCAGGGACAGATATGGTTGAGGCATATGACATAGCAGAACTTCAGGCCCAATATCAAGGTTTCAACCCAGATTTTCCAAATCGATGGCAAGCATGAGGTCGTGTATGTGACTAAAGTTTGGGGGATATGTTGGCCCATGAAATTACTTGTTTTCTACCACCTTTTTATATCCTTATTTACCTCCATTTATATATTCCTTGAGCTATTGTGTGTAACCACATGGGTAAGAATGCACCTCTATTATGGCATTGTGTGTATCAGCTCAAAAGCGGTAGAGATTGGTTGGGGGTTTACCAAATCGAATCACTAATCTCTAAAATCTTGCAAGAATGGAGAAAATGCAGTCTAGCAAGATTATGCGATCAAGGATGCAGTGCAGTCTGCGGGTTGAAGGTGCAAAAGAGGACCTGTTCCATGGTCCAACATTAGGTTTTGTTAATCAGTTTAGCCTTTGTGTATTTTTAGGAAGAGATGTTACCCTAATCTTAGGATGTTATGTGCTCCATGAATTTTATAAAATGCCCAACAAAGATAGAGAATGGATTAGCCAGTCAGTCATCTAGCTAGGAGTTGTTCTGTATCAAGATTGCAACCTATGTAATCTTGTTTTATTTAATGAAAAATGAGTTTCTTCTGAGTTTTTGAGTTTTCATCGCAGCCCTAATCGGGGAGTTGGGCCCGCTCTTCTAGTCAGTTGTTGTCGACTTATGATATAGTTTTGTTGTGGTTTTGTGTGGAATCTGTTATATCTATGTGTTTTGCTTCATTTACAATTATCCTGCTTCATTTGAATGTTACAATTATTTATGTTTAAGAACTAGTAATCTAGTTTATATTATTTATTTTACTGCAATGATTTTTTACTTACATGATCAATATTGAAAGAAGCACAATCTGCACATACAGTGCATGGTAGCCTGTAAAATAGTCAGGCCCCTAGGTTGACAAATTAAATGTATTAGGTGGTAAATATAGAAAATATATTATACCCAACAATTAAGATATAAGTAATTCCTTTCAATATACCCTGCTTCATAATAATTATAAAATCATGGTGGGAGATGATCCATCACTTACCTCTTCATAACTTTGCAAATCTAGAAGGGTGTAGGGATCATTGCTTGTTTCATTATAACCGACCAATGACTATCATCGCATGTTTTCTCCTATATTCCATGTGAAGACCCTAAAACAATTCCTAAATCCTGAGAAAGAAATGTATTTTTACTTTCATCTTCTACTGGATTCCCTTCTAGCATGTAGGGTGGAAATTAAGACTATAACATATACTACTAGCTATTCTACTTCCCACCAAATTGCATTACTCCAAGTGAAATATTTTCTATATCCCCTTTATCATGTGTGATTCCTACTCATTTAAAGTGGTATGTTTTACCATTTGTTGGCATTAATGTGAGTACCCCAACTTCAACAAGTGCAATCATCCTTCATTTAGGGTGGTATGAGAAACTATCACCTAGAGTAGTGTGATCACACTAACTTGATTTGGTGTGAACTAACCTTCGAGTTAAAAATTTCCATTTCTCTTCATTTATATGGTATCATGTACCTTCATTTGAATAGGGTGAGTTACCTTTACTTGAATAGGTGTAAGTGTCTTTGTTTAAACAAGTTCTCCATTGTTGTGATCTACCATTCTTTCAAAGCATTACAACTTTTTTCGTGGGAACAACTTTGATTTATTTCATTCATATGAGTGTGAGTAACCTTCATTTTTTTGGTAAGGGAATGATTCAACCACAAGGATACACGTTACTCATCCAAAAAGATACAAACATAGTTGTTGAAAGGGTGTGGATGCCTTTAACCTCATGTTGTGATTATCCCTTCACATTAATAGGTTAAATTTGATATTCAAGGTAATTATTGTGACCAGTCTATATTAATATAGATTAATGGTTGTGAGTGCATTGAAGTGGATAAGTAAAGGGTTATCCCACTCTCACAAGCATAGTGATATATTTAAAGAAAACACATCTCTCGTATTTTCCCCCTAGGATACCTCTACCAAATTATTTTTTACCTCTAGTTCAGAGCCCCAATATCATAATTAAAACCATTCATTCAAGGGGAATGTATTTTATCTTCCCCTTCATCCCAAGGTGCCTTGGGTTTCCCTTTTGGTCCACTAAGAAAGACACCTAATAAGTCCCAAAACCCCCTCTGATAAGCCCTTATCACATAAGAAACCCTTTCAAGGGTCAATCATGAATCCCAGCATCCATCTTCTCATGTAGATTTTTTTTTTTTAAACCTACAGGAATCGTGGCAATATCGACAATAGTTCGTCACACTTTTCCATGGTTTTGCATCGCACATATAACATTTGTGTCGTAAATGTTTTCTCTGCCAAACATTTTTCATCACAAATTTCCACACATTTATGTTGCACGTATGGCATATGCATCGTAATCTGTTGGTAAGTTATTTACTTTGGCATGGTTTTTCATCCCTATTGCGATGAATTTTTGTCACTATTTCCATGATTTATAAGGTAAACCTATCTTGAGGATGATGACACGTGGAGGGATTATTTCATCGTTGTTTCCATGAATAATTGGTTCGTGGATATAGCAATGAAAAAATTTCCACGAAAAATAGTCTTTGGTTTCATGGAAAGTGCGACAGATATGTGTGGCAATAGCAACGAAAAACCGTGGAAAATTTGGTCATATGTAGTAGTGTTTATCTTCCTCCTTCTCTATGATCAACTGGTCTCATGTTATTTGGAGCATATTTATGACCCCTCTTCCCACCTCTAAATTTGTGGCATTCGTGTGGACCCTAGATTGCACTTCTTTCATGACACTAGTGTGTATCCCATATAAAGCCTTTGTAGGTATGTGTGCCATGACCATCTCAAATTTTTCTGCCTCTTGCATGGGTTTCTGCGCCATCTCCTGATCGAACTTGATCATTTGACACATTATAATGAATGTTTCCCTCCTCTGGATGAAAAACTGCATGGTTTCTTCACCTTCTTTCCGTGCAGGTAGCCTCTATGTCCTTTTTTGTTGGTACGTAGAGGCCTGTGATCCTTCTTGTCTCCGTAGTTGTTGTATATTTTCATGGACCTCTAGAAACTTGGAAATGATCTCTTCCCACTGTGCTTCTACAACCCATATCACTTCTTCACCTCGATCTTCGACTTTTTCGATGATGACCTCTGCATCATCCTCTATCAGGGTGATGTTTGAGTCCTTCATCTCATACTTTATTTTCTTGCGCGCATCATTTCCTTGCATGGGCTTCCTTGTTTTCTATGAGGGATGCGCCCCACTTTTTGTTCCTTGGGCTCTTTCTTCTACAATTTGTGTCGTCTCCTTTTTCCCAATCTATGGTTGACTTCCTATCCTTGCTGCAGTGGGTGTTCTCCTTGGCCATTTTGGTATTACACTTCTCCCACTTGGTTGGGTTTGCACTATGTTTTTTCTGGCATTGTCATTTGGGCTACCTGTTCGGGTTGATGAGCCTACTTCGGTAGTATCCTTGGGGTTATAGGAATGTGTCGTTTCTATCCTCATGGTTTTTTTTTCTACTGATAATTGAAACTAAGTAGGACAATCTTTGATAATACATTTGACTTCCTCTTTGGTGATGTGGTACTGCATCTTCAGCCACGCCTTCTTAGGATCTCTTGTGGCTTGGATACATACATGATGTCAAGATTCCTTGAATTTGGTTATCCCCTCTGTCTCCTATGCTACCTCCATTGGTATGCACCACACATTCGTTGTCTATTGGTGTATGTCTTCTAACAACATGTTGAATATTGCATTATTGGTCTGTTGTGTCTTATTATCCTTGGCCTGACATACGAACTCATATCTGGTCATGTAACACTTTCCCATTCTAACTAGGAATGCTGAGAATTTGGGCTCCTACCACCCTACCAGTTTTATTAATATGATTAAAAAGGAATAATGGAACTCGATTCCATTATCTTGCACTTCGCGACAATCTATTAGAAACTGGTTCAGCAGGTATTGTTACAGGTGAATCCTCTTGCAAACAACCAGATTCCCTCTTGGTCTCTAGACTCCTAAGGCCAAGATAGAAAATTTCCTAACATTGACATCCTTTTAGATCTAATCAAGCTAATATACGAAGGAGAAGAAGAAAGATATGTACCTTATTAACGACGTTTTTCCTTGCAAAGTTCAGGCTGAGCTCCAATCATGAGCTCCTCGATAGGTCCTGTAGAACAAATAAAGATACAAATAACTTCGTATTCTACTATGATTATCTCAAATATAGATCTATCTACTGAAGAAAAACTCATGTGGAATAAACATAAGTTTGAAAGAAACAAGCCAAGCGTTGATATATTGATGAGAACAAGTAAAAGTACTTACAATACTTTGATGAAGGTGTAACAACTTCTTCCTTTCCTCCTTGTCCAACCCCTTTTCTTAAGTAATCTACACTGATTGCTTTGATGACATACCACTTATAGGATCATAAGTTTGGTATCAATCTCTAGTCTCTACCTCCCCTTTCACTGTGAGGAGGCCTCCTTATATAACCTTGGAGAGGCCCAACCACTTGAGAGATATTTGGGATAAGTTGAGGATTTATCTCCTTTAGTTGAGGATCTTCCCTAAGATCATTCCTTGACCTTCTATTCAAATCCAACCACCTTCGGAAATTGAGGGATTCTTCCCTGATTTGTCTCAACAAACCAAAAAATCACTCAAAAAATGTAGCACTCCCCAAAAAGGGTGCACAGAGCACTCAAACACTCCCCCAAAGAGGCTCAGGGAGCACTAGCACTCCTTAAAAGTGGGTAGGGGAGCACTCCTCTTCAAAATCTATTTTTGAGTGGTTCTTTCAGTGGAAAAAGGCTTGTACTCCTTGTCAATTGATTTCTCTACTTCAAAACTAGTCTTTGAGGTATCTTAAGTGTCCTTATGATGTCGTTAGATGCACGAAATAGGAAAGATGGAAATATGATTTTTGCGACACTTGCAACACTTGTGGTCAATATGTGACACTTGCGGACAAGATGCGACACTTACAACACCTGTAATGACGACACTTGCGACACTATTGAAGTGAGTAATTTTGATGTGTAACATATTCCCCCCCAAAGTGCGAAGTCAGAAAACGATGATGACTGAAGTACTTTGTAGAATTTTTCGAGAAAGGGTATGGATGCAGAGAGGCTGGAAAAAGATGCACACAACCATCAAACAAATATTATGACATGTTTCAAACCCAAGGAAGGAATACCTATGTTTGAGTGATAAAGACGTTTTAGGTATGGCCGCCATAAAATACACTACAGATCCATAATTATATTGACAAAAGGTATAGCCACTAAAGATACAATGTGGATATATAGTCTTATGACTTGAACTGATCGTAGCCATGAAGAATACACAATGGATCTACGAGACGACAAGACATAGCCATGACCAATACAAAGTGGATCTATGTAATAGTATATGTGTCATAGTTCAAAAGAACTCCTTCACAACCTGGGAAAGGTATACATAAGAGTGAAAACTCAACCCAGGGTCTTCTTATTGATCTTGATGTAGTATGAATCTAACCATATGAATAGATGTCCTAATGTCGAACATGGCAGAAACCAATTGATTACCAGTCAATGAGATAAATTGTTAAAAAGCGCGAGTGATATCACCATTGATGTCAATGATTCCCAAGGTACTCGAGTACATTCCAACGAATGTGAATAGATGAGAGGAAGTTGAACATTTGTGGAATCATCCGATCAGGGGTCGATGATGTAAACCCACTGTCAGACATGAGGAAGCCTGCCATTGAGGCATGCATGTCCCAAAGTACTAACTGGTTTCTATGTCTAACTCCTGGATAATGTGTTAAAGTCGACACGAATAGACTCGTTGAAAGAGGGCCTTGATGTATCCCCCATCAATGACATGAACTGACATAGAGATGTAATTGGTAGATCAAATGAACATGGACTGACATGGGTATTGAAACAAGATATTTGTGATGGGTGACTCTCTAGGCAGATACTTCCCTTGAACACTGAGGCAGAACATCAGAAATGTGACATGGGCCAAAACTTGATGATGCAGTGGACGCTTTGACTTTATTTAGGTGACCTAAAGGGGTAAAATAAACTTAGAGGATTGGCTCAGTGTAGAGGTTTAGTGGATTAAAATGTGTGCAAAGACAAGGTGGTGTGTTCAAGGGCAATTGTAAGAGTTACTGGTGAATTTCTCAAAAAATAGCTTGGCTTGCTTCTTTCAATTTTTCCCCCATTCAGATAGATGAGTACCTCTTTTTAATTTAACAAGCTCAAGGAGGGTAACACATGCTCAATATGAATCATCTTTGGTAAGTCCCTCTTCCTTTGTTTAATGAACTGGAAGAAGTAAGGGTTTGATCCCATATAGCCCCTTCAATGTATGATTGTATAACGAGTCCAGAGAAGGTAAACTTGGTGGTTTTCATATTTAGAGAGTCTGAAAACAACTTAAAGATGACTCTAGTGTTGTCTTTTTTCATAATGTTAGTCTCGTGAAGCCAAAAAAGAGTTAAATTATCACTCAAAACACGCCCTTGTTAATGGGTAAATCGATAGATGCGGACATGAACTAATCCCCCTAGATCCACCTGGATCTAGAACAAAACAAGATGGAACAATACGCTTTCCCTAGATTACGATCGTTGAATTTAATTACCAAAGGAGGAATAGATAACGTACCTTATGAATCGATTCCTTATATCTTTGTTGATCCTTCTTTGCTCCAATGCTCATGTGAGATCAGATCTGTAATAATACAAATCAACCAATGTGAAAGCAACAATAGTGAAATTCAATGACATCCTAAACATGTGATCAAGGAGTCATGTAATAAAATATCAATATGTTTATGGGAAAGAGACATGCCATCGTATTGTATTAATGAAATGTAGAAGACACAACTGAATCACCTTGATGTCGCAAGTTCCCTTTCAATGGCCCTTCATTCTGACACGCACATACATTTTCTCTGATATTTGTATGAAGATTCCTCTCAAAGACTTGACAAATGAATGGAGACCTCAAGCATCATTTGAAATAGGATTCTTCACACAGAATTCAATCTATTCTCTCTTCTGTCTCTATGATTCTTTATGCTTGTACATCTAACCTTTTCCATGAGAATCCTATCATTATATAGGAGAATTTAAAGTGGTTAAAGAGATGAGGATGATCCCATCAAATCAGAGAAGTCAGTAGGATCGTAACCATACGGACGCCACCTCATATTTCCAAAAGATTCCACTTCTAGAAGCTACTAGAACTTCTTTCCTCTTTTAGTTTTAAAGCACCGCTATGACCTGCCTATACAATAACTTGTGTAAATATCACAGACTGGCTATAATGCATCATGAGGAAATTAGGGATTTCTGCACTATGTAAAGGGATCTACCCACGACAGCCTTCCAAAAATACATCTTGCAAGGGTGGAAAGAGTTTGCTATTCTCAGGCAAAAGATTATATTGGGAACCTGAACACATGTTTATGTAACCATCATCAGGGTGACCAAAATAATGTGTAACAAAATGCCCCCCAAAGTATGAGGCTGGAACTCGAGATAACATAATTACTTTGTAAAATAAGCATGTATGTTTCGAGAACTAGGGACGCACCAATCAGGAACCTACAAACAATCAAGCATCTGTACAATATCACATTATGTCTGAAGTAGGCATTCCCATGTCCATACCATAAATAACTGAAACCATAAATGTAGGCCATGGCCACCAATTATACAATGTGGATCCATGCCAACAAGATTTTCCATAGACACTAGGAATACATTGTCGATCCATGCATTGAGAAATCAAGTATGAACATAGCCATGAGACATACAAGGTGGATCTATGTGTCAAAACAAATCACAAATACTCCATCACAAACTGGACCAAAAAATAATGAAGTTCGGGGTCTTCAATCCATTGTCCGTTAGTACGATTCTAGTCACGTGATTATAGATGTTGAAGTTGAATGTGAATAGAAACCACTTGATTACCAGTCATTGATGAAATTTGTTAACAAGTGCGAGGGAAATCACCATTGATGCCAATGATGTTGGAAGATTGGTTGTTGTCATTGACGTCAACCCTAGTCATGGGTTTTGGACCGCAAGATTGATGAAGGTATTTGGACATGAAGGAAAATGCACATATAGATACAAGACCCATGGATGGATAGTATACATCATGTTGTTTCCATTGGTATTCACGTCACATGAATCCTCATGGTTGAGGATAAATGAATTTTTGAAGATGACAAAGTGAATTGAAGAAGGAAGTACATGTAGGTCGTGAAGATAATTAAAGAAAAGAATTACAAAATAAGAAATTGTCAGGTCAGCCCTAATGTTAAAGGAAGTGACATAAATGGTATAAATAAATATCATTATACATTCATTTGATACACAATTCAAATTTTATAGGAAATCAGAAGTAAAGAAGGTTGGATTTTAAGGGAGGATGAAGTATTTTGGTGATGTGTTCTAATGTATGTTATTTTTAGGTCATCTTATCATTTTTTCTATAACTTTTTTTTAGAATGCTTAAGATGGTGAAATTGCTATGGTATTGAGAAGATATATCAAGGTACCTATGGTAAAAATTCCAACTCTTGATTCACTATAATTATGGAGATACACTCTGTGGAAGATAGGGTTTGTGACCAATCCTAAAGCTAGTCAATAAACAGGTGTTCTAGGTAAAACAGTCATAACTTCTTCATCGAGAATACCATTGACGTGGGAAAAATTTCATTTGAAAGAGTGTGGACTTTATTTTCTTGTGTGTGAGTTTCAAAACATTATGTTAAATATTGAGCGCGGGGCATTCTGTACAAGTTCGTTCTCCTGAATAAACCAAAATTGAACAAGGTCTACCATTCTTTCTATAACTTATTTTTGGGGAGGATTCAAGGAGTGAAACTTGGAGGATTTTTAGAGAATACATTGAGTAATATTATCTATAGGATCAGAGTACTCCAAGAATTGAAGAATTTCAGAAATTGAAGAAGTCTCAGGAAGCATTATGAGGTTCTATGTGATGATTGGTTGATGATGATGATTTAATGTAAAGTTTTATTATCTCTCACATATTCTTGGGTGGAAGGAAGGGAAAGGATGCAGAGTTCAAATATCTCTTGATATTGGAGGATTGTATCTTCCTCCTAGAGGTTTATCCCTCCCTTTACATTTGGAATCTGTAGCTACCTTTGGAAGTCATTACTTCCCTTGAACAATAACTATTGATTATTTCTCATATATTGTGCATGGTGTATTGTGGTGTATTGGTGTAACTCTTATACTATTGTTCATTGCTCATTGGATATAATTGAATGGTTTAAGTATAAGTTGAAAAATGTTTTGAATTGTACTTGATACTGATTCACCCCCCCCCCTCAGTATCAACAATTGGTATCAGAGTGGGTTACCTTCAGTACAATTTAACCACTGGAAGGAAGATCCTATGCAAAAATGGAAGACAACATTCCAAATGGGATTCCACCATTTGATGGAAGCAATTTTGAATACTGGAATAATATAATGGAAACTTGCTTGAAAGATCCTGGGGTAGATGTTTGGTTCTCAGTTTCTTCAGGATACAATTCTTTGAAGAAACCAAATACTACAGCTCAGATACCATCCTGGTTGGATTGACAGATACCAAACTGGCAATAGAAACCATCCTGGATGGATTGACAGATTCAGTGAAATCCAAGGTGGGATCATGTGCATCAGCAAAAGATCTTTGGGACAAGCTATGATGGCGCGACGACGCTCCTACATACCCCGCAGGGTCTCTGCACCTGACCTCCCGATCTTTAAGGATAATTCAAAGTTCACCTTTTGAGCCGGAGCGGCTCTTTGGATTCCTCCGTGGAATCTCTCTTCAAAAACCTGATCCACAGGTCCTTTTTTACCCTGTCATAGCCTCTGCACAGACCTGTGACTTTTCCCAGACTTAATTTCGGGGGTTTTGGGGTTTCGACCTTTCCATTTTTGAGAGTTCTTGTACTTCTCGAATCATCGATCACCGATGAGCTCTCTGCCCGGCCTTAGCCCCTCTTGGCTATGCTCTCTAGTCCATGTGACCGCCCTCCATAAGACCTCAGACTTATATCCTCCTATCGGGATTTTGGGTTTCAATTTCCCGATGCTCTCCAATCCTTGTTAGCCCTCCAGGATAAAATCTTGGCCCACATGACCCTTAACTCACAAGACCGCAGTGTTTTCCCCCATCGAGGTTTTGGACTTTCCAATGCCAAAATGCAAACGTCCTCAGGATTCACGATCCTCTGATTTCCTGACACGCTTTTACTTCATCTAGCCCTCATGGCTTAGTCCCTGGTCCACGTGACCATTACCCTGTGACCACAACCTTACCCCTCGTCGGGGTTTCGGGGTTTCCAATGCCTAAATGCATATATCCATGGGATTCCAACTCCTCGAATCCTGACTGGCTGATAGATGGCCCCCACAC
>ML779765.1:563379-580663 GCA_009831015.1 Picea engelmannii | reverse complement strand
CAATGGAGCTTTCCACCTTTCTGAGATGTTAACAGCTGGCTCCCACTCATCGGGGTTTCACGGTTCGCTATTCCAAAATTCCAAAACCCCTTGTCTACGAGATCCTCGATATCCCGATGGCCCAAACACCGATCAACAACTTCCTGTCAGGCCTTTCCCCGATGGTGCCGATTGTTTCCACGCGTCCTCCTCAATATGGATGGTTCTGATCTCTCCGGGATTTCAAGACTTTTGATGTCCCGATTCTTTCGAACTCAGGAACTCTGATTTCCCAATGGCCAATATACCGATGATTGCTTGATCTCCACCACGTGTCTCTCCCCAACGAACGGTCCAGATCGCTCCAGTGTTTCAAGACCTGAAGTGTCTCGATTTTCTTTCCCTCGAGAATCTCGATTTCCCAATGACTGCTATCCTGATGGCTACACCTCTTGTCGGGACTTTACTTCTGCCTATGAGAGTTTAACTCCCATGCAACTCCTGATAGATCTGATCGCTGTCGGGTATTTGGACCAAGATCCGACGGTCCAGATCTCTTCTTCTACACACACTCCAGAGACTAAACATCGAGCCTCTTCTCTCGATCCAACAGCTGACGGGATTTCTGAATGAGATCCAACGGCTGTCAATCTCCCCCTCTGTGCGCTTCTCCTGAGCTCCTCCTAGACGTAGAAAATCAACGGTCTAGACCTCTTCTCCAGCCGATCTGATGGCTAGTTTTGCTCCTCCTAAGATTCAGTGCACTTTCTTCCGAGACTTGGAAGAATTTCCAGCTCCCAAAGGACTCAACCTTTGTTCTCCTTTTCCTCTGTGAACTCCTTGACTTTGAGCTTCGCCAATGCGTGTGAAAACGTTGTTCCTCCTGAGCCCTTCTTAAAATCTTTGAAGATTTTACCTCTACCTCCTGTAGAGTCTTCTCGCATACATTGCATTGTCTCTCCTGAGCTCTTCCTGTAGCTTCGACCTCTACATAAATTCATCCTTGTTCCTTTCTCCCACAAATGGAGAATTTAATGCCCTCCTGGCAGTGTCTCTACTCAAGCAACCTCTTGCTGAGTCCTTCTGGGTGTTCAACAACCCAGTGAAGATCCTTCAGTGGAATCTTCCTTCAAATGGCAGAACTCAAAAGATTTTTCTTCCCCTTCTGTGCCTGTCTGCACACTGACTCGATGTCTCCTGGCAGAGTTTCCCTTTCACAGAACATTCAGCAGTTTTGTCTTCTTCTCTTGTGCACCTATGCACTCACTCAATGCCCACCTGGAAGAGCTTCACAGAATCCTCAATGATTCTGTTTCTTCTGAACTCACAGCAGAGTTCTTCTTCTGTGCACTCCTTGCACCTGCTCAATGCCCACCTGGTAGAGCTCCACAGAATCCTCAATGATTCTGTTTTCTTCTTCTAACTCTTAGCAGAGTTCTTCCAACTGCACCTTGTGCCTGTGCTCAATGCACACTTGGCAGAGCCTTACAGAACTCCTAAGAGATTCTGTCTGCAACTGTGTCTTCTCCCATACAGCCTTTCCTCCCGAGGTGTTCAGCAACCTCAAAGGTCTTCCTCCTGAGTTGTTGACTCCGGTTTTTGTGCCTCAGCACGCCTTTTTCTGAACCCCGTAGTGTTCAAAAGTGCATCCTCTATGCACGGCTCTTAGAACCCGCAACGTTTTGCCACACCCTCCTGGTGTGAAGCCTCAAATACCTTCTCCTAAAATCAAAACAACCTGCAAATGTACAACCACAACATACATTCACCACATATGAAGAACACTCACAAACATCCATACAACACAGAATATCATGTAGGAAAAACTGCTTCTGATTATATTAAAATGGCAAATGCATGTATTTACAAAGGTTTTCTTGAGCTCTCTCTCGCTCTTCTCAACCTCTCTTTTCCTTTTTCTTTCTCTCTCTCAAAATGAGATCTAAAAAATATCTTTTACCTGAGGGGGCTCTTAGAGTGCTTCCCTCCAGATTCACCTACCCTATTCAATTACATTGAATGAGTTGTCTAGTCCGCTATCAGATCTAGATCTTAGCCATTACACACATTAAAGGTCGATCTACCTAATGCCTACACAAAGGCACGACTCTATAGCTCACCAGCTTAAAACATTAATTACATTCAATTTAAAATTCACATGAGGTTGTGCGTCTCTCTTTAGCTTTGAATGCATACGCTCGGAGTGGCTGGCTGGCTGACGTGGAGAGATGCTCCTACATCAAAATCCTCAGCTACAAAATCATGAGCTCCTACTCATGTGCTTCCCCTCTAAGCAGTTGGAAATCCTCTTGGATCCCAAACAAATATCTGGAGCTTCCCATCTGTTGCATTCTCCTCCTGTTGTTGCTGCTTCTGTGTTGTTTCTGCTGCTTCTTTTCTGCTCAGCCCTTCCTTGCTGGCAGTGTCTGCTGATTGGATCATCAGCTCCATGATCTCCTTGATCACTTCATCCAGCTGTTCCAGTGGCTGGTTCTGTTCATGCAGTCTCCTCAGCTACAAAACTTTTTGGCACATGAGAATATCACCATGATCTCCCATGCCTCCTTCATCTGTTTCCAACTTCACCTGTTGGATGTGCACGCCCTGCACTTTTACCCTCTCTTCTAGGGTTTCTATCTGTTCCCATAGATCAGCAAAGAAAATGTTGTATGCCCCTTCTTCCTCTTCTTCTACAACCTCCCCTGTTGCAGTCTTTTCAGCTTCCTGGCTGAAAATATTGAGCCATTCCTCAGAATGCTCATCATCCTCTTCGTCTGCTCCTTCAACTGTCAGCTTCAATGCTACAGTTTCCTCAGCTTCTTGGCTGAAGTCATTGAGCCATTCCTCAGAATGCTCACTCTCCTTTCCTTCTTCTACTGTTAGCTTCTTGGTTGAATATGTTGAGACATTCCTCCGAATGCTCGTTCTCCTCTTCATCCGCTTCTGCTTGTGCTTGGGAAGTCTCAAACACCTACTCCAATTCTTCTTCTTCCCTGATAGTCATCGTCAACTGTGACTATTCTTCGGCTGTTGCTACATCATATGCAACACAGAATTTTACCTCCTCCTAGGCAAATGGTAGGAATATTCCAATTCCCCCAATCATCAGAATATCATCCTGATCTTCCTCCTCTTCTGTCAGCTACACATGTTGATCCAAATCTATCTTTGAGTTCACCTGCTCTGTCAATTCCCCTAGTTGATTCCAACTCACTTCTGAGTTTATGAGACCCACAGATAGCCTCATCTACTCATCCCTGCCCACATGGAAATATGTGATGCTTCCGCTGCCCTCCTGGCAGACTATGAGATCAATCGATCCCATCTTCATCAGCAACCCCTGCTGAATTGAACTCTCCTCCGAGTCCTTGAGACCTTCATATGGTCTCAAATTCTCATCTCTGCCCACCTGGCAGTCTGAGATGCTTATGCTTCCCTCTTGGTAGTCTTCAAGATCCCACAGTGACCTCTTATCATTACCCAGCTGGCAATGTGAAATTCCCTGGCTATCCTCCTGACAGTCCATGAGATCCTGTAGTGATCTCAATTCATTGCCCTCCTGGAAATTTGGAATTTCATCTCTATCCTCCTGGTAGTGCTTGAGATTATCAGCTGATCCCAATTCATTTTCCAAATCATTGAGACTTTCCCCAGTCTCTGGTTCGCATACCTGAACCATCTTCTTATCCTGTCGCAGCTTCAATTCGAGCCTCGCTATTTCTCTCTTTATATCAGCGAGCTCTTCATCTATATCTTCTTGGCTCCATAGCTCTTTCCTCCCAGCAGACCTACGGCCTTCAGTAGCCATGTTGTTGCCTCTATTTTCCTTCTTGGCAAATATTTTGTTGTCACTCCGCACTAAGAGTTCTACCAGCTTCATCCTCCTACAGTCTCTTTGACTGCCTTCTTGACTACTGCCTACCTGTAAAAAATCCTTACAGAGTCTCCAGCACTCTGTCTTCTTCGACCGTTTCTCCTCTGCTTGAAATATACAAACAGAGTTCCTGCTCTTATACCACTTGATGTGTATCAGATTATTCTCTTACTCTTCCTTCCTCTTCCTGCCTGAAATATACAAGCAAGATTCAAGCTCTGATACCACTTGATGGCACGACGATGCTCCTACATACCCCGCAGGTCTGTGCGCCTAACCTCCCATTATTTAAGGATAGTTCAAAGTTCACCTTTTGAGTTGGAGCATCTCTTTGGATTCCTCTATGGAATCTCTCTTCAAAAACCCGATCCACAGGTCCTTCTTTACCCTGTCACAGCCTCTACACGCACCAGTGAATTTTCCTAGACTTAATTTCATGGCTTTCGAGGTTTCAACCTTTCTACTGTCGAGAGTTCTTGTACTTCTCTAATCCCCGATCACCGATGAGCTCTCTACCCGACCTTAGCCCCTCCTAGCTATTCCCTCTAGTCCATGTGACCGCCCTCCATAAGACCGCAACCTTATATCCTCCTATCGGGGTTTTGGGTTTCAATTTCCCGATGCTCTCCAATCCCCATTATCCCTCCAGGCTAAACTCTTGGCCCACGTGACCCTTAACTCACAAGACCACAACCTTGTCCCCCATCGGGGTTTCGGACTTTCCAATGCCAAAATGCAAACGTCCTCAGGATTCGTGATCCTCCGATTTCCCAATGCACTTTTACTTCAGTTAGCCCTCTTGGCTTAGCCCCTGGTCCACGTGACCATTACCCCATGACCACAACCTTACCCCTTGTCAGGGTTTCGGGGTTTCCAATGCCTAAATGCATATACCCATGGGATTCCGACTCCTTGAATCTCGACTGGCTGATAGTTGGCCCCCACACAACGGAGCTCTCCCCTTTCTCTAATATGTTGATAGTTGGCTCCCACTCAATGGATCTTTCCACCTTTCTAAGATGTTGACAGCTGGCTCCCACTCATCAGGGTTTCACGGTTCGCAATTCCAAAATGCCAAAACCCCTTGTCTACGAGATCCCCGATATCCCGATGGCCCAAACACTGATCAACAACTTCCTGTCGGGCCTTTCCCCGATGGTGCCGATTGTTGCCACGTGTCCTCCTCAAGATGGATGATTCTAATCTCTCTGGTATTTCGATACTTTTGATGTCCAGATTCTTTCGACCTCAGGAACTCTGATATCCCGATGGCTAATATACCGACGATTTCTCAATCTCTGCCACGTGTCTTTCCCCAATGTACAGTCCATATCACTCCGGTGTTTCGAGACCTGAAGTTCTCAATTTTCTTGCCCTCGAGAATCCCGATTTCCTGATGACTGTTATCCCGATGGCTACACCTCTTGTCGAGACTTTACTTCTGCCTATGAGAGTTTAACTCCCACACAACTCCTGACAGATCTGATGGCTGTCGGGTATTTGGACCAAGATCCAATGGTCCAGATCTCTTCTTTTTCACACACTACAGAGACTAAACACTGAGCCTCTTCTCTCAATCCAATGGCTAACAGGATTTCTGAATGAGATCCAACGACTATCGATCTCCCCCTCTGTGCACTTCTCATGAGATCCTCCTGCACGTAGAAATAAACGATTCAGATCTCTTCTCCAGTCGATTCGATGGCTATTGTTTCTCCTCCTAAGCTTCAACGCACTTTCTTCCTAGACTTGGAATAATTTCCAGCTTCTGAAGGCCTCAACCTTTGTTCTCCTTTTCCTCTGTGAACTCCCCGACTCTGAGCTTTGCCAATGCATGTGAAAACGTCATTCCTCCTGAGCCCTTCTTCAAATATTTGAAGATTTTACCTCTACCTCCTATAGAGTCTTCGCGCATACACCACGCTGTCTCTCCTGAGATCTTCCTGTAGCTTCGAACTCTATAGAAATTTGTCCTTGTTCCTTTCTCCCACAAATGGAGAATGTAATGCCCTCCTGGCAGTGTCTTTGATCAAGCAACCTCTTGTTGAGTCCTTCTGGGTGTTCAGCAAGCCAGTGAAGATCCTTCAGTGGACTCTTCCTTCAAATGGCAGAACTCAAAAGAGTTATCTTCCCCTTCTGTGCCTGTCTTCACACTGACTTGATGCCTCCTGGTAGAGTTTCCCTTTCACAGAACATTCAACAGTTCTGTCTTCTTCTCCTGTGCACCTATGCACTCGCTCGATGCCCACCTGGAAGAGCTTCACAGAATCCTCAATGATTCTGTTTCTTATGAACTCACAACAGATTTCTTCTTTTGTGCACTCCTTGCACCTGCTCAATGCCCACCTGGAAGAGCTCCACAGAATCCTCAATGATTTTGTTTTCTTCTTCTAACTCTTAGCAGAGTTCTTCCAACTACACCTTGTGCCTGTGCTCAATGCCCACTTGGAAGAGCCTTACAGAACTCCTAAGAGATTCTGTCTGCAACTGTGTCTTCTCCCACATAGCCTTGCCTCCTGAGGTTTTCAACAACCTCAAAGGTCTTCCTCCTAAGTTGTTGAATCCAGTTTTTGTTCCTCAGCACACCTTTGTCTGAACCCTGCAGTGTTCAGAAGTGCATCCTCTGTGCACGGCTCTCAGAACCCACAACATTCTGCCACACCCTCCTGGTGTGAAGCCTCAAAGACCTTCTCCTAAAATCAAAACAACCTGCAAATGTACAACCATAGCATACATTCACCACATATGAAGAACACTCACAGACATCCATACAACACAAAATATCATGCAGGAAAAACTTCTTCTGATTATATTAAAATGGAAAATGACTGTATTTACAAAGGTGTTCTCGAGCTCTCTCTGTCTCTTCTCAACCTCTCTTTTCCTTTTTCTTTCTCTCTCTCAAAATGAGATCTAAAAAATATCTTTCACCTGAGGGGGCTCTTAGAACGCTTCCCTCTAGATTCACCTACCCTATTCAATTACATTGAATGAGTTGTCTAGTCCTCTATCGGATCTATATCTCATCCATTACACACATTAAATGTTGATCTACCTAATTCCTACACAAAGGCACGGCTCTACAGCTCACCAGCTTAAAACATTAATTACATTCAATTTCAAATTCAAATGAGGCTGGGCCTCTCTCTTTAGCTTTGAATGCATATGCTCAGCGTGGCTGGCTAGCTGGCTGGCTGATGTGGAGAGATGCTCCTGCATCAAGCTACAAGACCTTTATGCAATGGAAGAAGCAGAAGAAGAAGTTGAAGAAGATTACAACATCTCATATTTTAAAGAAGAAAATAGAGGTTAGTTCTTTTGCTTTAATTGTGGAGTAGGACATGTTAAATTTGAATGTCCTCATCCAAGAATTGAAAGAGGTGACAATGAAGAAGAAGAAAATGATGAAGTAGAAATGATTCAACAAGAAGATGAGAATCTTAAAAAATTGAAGCATGTTGAGATTGAAAATAGCAAGCTCAAAGACACGAGTATAAAACTAAGAAGTGAATTGGGTAGTTATGAAAAGACAGTTGTAATCTTAAAGAAACAATTAGAAGACTTTCATAAACTAAGAGAAGAAACCATTTCTTTGAAAAATCTACTCGAAGAAGAAAGAAGAATGGCAGAAGTAAAGAAGGTCTAAATGATAAAGAAAGAAGAAGATTGTGAGAAACTTGAACAAGAAGTTGTCTCATTGAGGAAGAGCTTAAGAAACTCTCATGTGCCAAAATAATTAACACATATTGGATGCATGGGTGAAAATTCATACAAAGAATATGCAAATACCAACAAAAAGGTTGAAGAAAGAGCTACATAGACAGTTGATGAGAAGTGGACTAGGATACCAGAAAGAAGGAATGATTACAAAAGAGATGAATATCCAAGAAGACCTCCTACCTTCAGGAATCAAAGAAGCTTCAATCAGTATGAAGGAAACTACAAAAGAGTAGATCATGAACCCATATGGGCTACATCACAAAGAAGGTCACTTACTCCCAGGTATCAAAATTTCTTTCTTGGTCATTGTTATACTTGCAAAATTTTTGGACATAAGGCAATTAATTGCAGAATCAATGAAAGGAACAAATATGAAAGAAACATGAATGGTGTAAACAGAAGATATGGAAATAATCATGGAATTGTCAATGGAAGTTATAATTCATTTTAGCCATTGATGGACAAAAATATTGTATGCTACAAATGCAAGTACCTTGGTCACCAAGCACGAGATTGCAGATAGATGAATGAATATATCCCTATGCCAACCACAGTATGGAGAAGGAAAGAGATTCCAAACAATGAAGATTGTCGAATAGCATTAACCACTAAAGAATGTAAAGAAGAATATGAATGGCATTTAGACAGTGTATTTTCTTCACACATGACTGGGGATCAAGACAAATTCATCAGCATGAAGAGAAAGGGTGGAAATTTTTCATTTGGAGATGACTCATCTGCCAAAATACTTGGAGAAGGTGTAGTAGAACTTAGAAGAAAAAATGTAAAAGAAAAGAATGTCCTATTGGTTGAATACTTGAATCATAATCTACTCAATGTTAGTAAAATGTGTGATCAAGGATACACTCTTAAATTTGACTCCTGAAAATGTAAAATCAGAGAAAATAACTCAAGAAGATTGGATGCAACTGCAACAAGAAGACTGAACAATATATACATCCTAGACATGAATAAGAGAGAGAAGATAGAAGCCACAGAAAAGGATTCCAAGGAAGAAAAATTGCCAAAGACCAAAAATAAGGATGAAGTATTATTGAGTGCCACATGTTCAGGGGGAGCAGCCCTACCCTCAGGATGAAGTATTATTGCCAAAGAAGAGAGTTACCTTTTGCCATTAAACTCAGGGGGAGAAGCCCTATCCTTTTCCATTTATGTCAGAGGGGGAGAGAAGTTTGGATCATGATTACAGGGGGAGAATGAATGTTGCCATCAATGACAAAGGGGGAGATTGTTGGAAGATTGGTTGTTGTCATTGATGTCAACCCTAGTCATGGGTTTTGGACTGTAAGATTGATGAATGTATTTGGACATGAAGGAAAATGCACATGTATATGCAAGACCCATGGATGGATAGTATACATCATGTTGTTTCCAATGGTATTTGGCACATCATGTGGATCCTCATGGTTGAGGAGAAATGAATTTTTGAAGATGACAAAGTGAATTGAAGAAGGAAGTACATGTAGGCCCTAAATATAATTAAAGAAAAGAATTCCAAAATAAGAAATTGTCAAGTCGGCCCTAATGTTAAAAGGAAGTGACAAAAATGGTATAAATAAATATCATTATACACTCATTTGATACACAAGTCGAATTTCAAAGGAAATCAGAAGTAAAGAAGGCCGAATTTCAAGGGAGGATGAAGTCTTTTGGTAATGTGTTCTAAGGTATGTTATTTTCAAGTCATCTTACCATTTTTTCTATAAGTTTTTTTTAGAATGATTCAGATGGTGAAATTTCTATGGTATTGAGAAGACATATCAAGGTACCTGTGGTAAAAATTTCATCTCTTTATTCGCTATAATTATGGAGATACACTCTGTGGAAGATAGGGTTTGTGACCAAACCTTAAGCTAGTCAATAAACAAGTGTTTCGGGTAAAACAGTCATAACGTCTTCATCAAGAATCCAAATGATGTGGGACGAATTTCATTGGAAAGAGTATGGACAGTAGTTTCATGTGATAGAGTTTTAGAATAGGATGTTAAATAGTGAGTGTGGGGAATTCTGTACAAGTTCAGTCTCCTGAATAAGCCAAAATTGAACAAGGTCTACCATTCTCTCTATAACTTATTTTTGGGGAGGATTCAAGGAGTGAAACTTGGAGGAGTTTCAGAGAATACATTGAGTAATATTATCTATAGGATCAGAGTACTCCAATAATTGAAGAATTTCATAAATTGAAGAAGTCTCAGGAAGCATTATCAGTTTCTATGTGATGATTGGTTGATGGTGATGATTTAATGTAAATTTTTATTATCTCTCACATATTCTTGGGTGGAAGGAAGGGGCAAGGATGGAGAGTTCAAGTCTCTCTTGATATTGGAGGATTGTATCTTCCTATTGGAGGTTTATCCCTCCCTTTACATTTGGAAGTTGTAGCTTCCTTTGGAAGTCATTAATTCCCTTGAAGAATAACTATTGATTATTTCTCATATATTGTGCATGGTGTATTATGGTGTATTGGTGTAACTCTTATACTATTGTTCATTTCTCATTGGATATAATTGAATGGTTTAAGTATAATTTCAAAAAGGTTTTAAATTGTACTTGATACTGATTCACCCCCCTCTCGGTATCAACAAATGACTCCCAAGGTACTCCAGTACCATCTAACAAGTGTGAATAAATGAGTCGAAGTCAAACACTTGACAACGATGCTTACTGCCATTAATACAAATACAGAGACACATACCTTTCCCAAATTTCCCCCCACCATTTCTAGTAAGTACCTCTTTATTTTTACACAAGCTTGAGGAGGATAACATATACTTAAGTTCATCCTTCAAATGAGTCCTTTGGAGTACATTTAACGAACCCTAAGAAGGAGTGGTTCGGTCCCATATGGGTCTGTAGATGTGTGTTTAATGAGTCCAAAGATAGAAAACTTGAACGTTTTTCATGATTATAGAGTCTCGAAAAAACACTTAAAAGAGAACTTTCTCAGTTCCTTTTTCGTAAAGTAGTTCGACAGGACCGAAAAAGTGATAAACTATCACCTATAAAACATTTTCTTCAAATATTTTTATGAGCGTGAAAATAACAAGGTTTCTTGGCAATCTTTTCGTTGTTTAAGGAGCATGAAAAGAGCTTTAAAGAATTCTCCATAAGTTTCGTTATTTTTGTGTTACCATGACGAGTACAAAAAGACGACAAAAGTATACTCGGTTACATTCTCATTGGTTTTCGAGCCCAAGAACGAACAAAGACTATGCTTTAGGTTTTTCTAAAAAACCTTAAAAATTAGTTGTACATGCGACAAAAATAGAATAAATCACAAACAATGTCCATAGTTTACTATCCAAAGTCCTAAATTTCTTCCTGGAAGGAAAAAAACACTTACAAGACCTTTAGATTTAATGGGTTTTTGACCAAAATGTATTTATATAAAACAAAATATTAGAAAAAATGATAAAAAATAAATAAATAGAAGAAAAAAGTCTTTTTCACCATTTTATTTTCAGTTGGTCAAAAACTTACCAAAAACCCTTGTTTTTTACTCAACTTTGGCGATGGATTGTGGAGGCCATAGGGGATCATTCAATGAATGCATTGCATAAAAGAGGTAAGCATCTCATATTCTATCTTTTCAATGGACTAACTTTTGTTTTTTATGGTGAAAAATCAAGATTTTTTGATGATTTGGGACTGCTAGTCGTGCGCTGGGGCCATCGTGAGTGGCCTATAATGAGGCATGCAAAAATCAATGATTTCCATAGGTGAGTTAAGGCACGCTCGCGGAAATTCTGCACTTTACTTGAAGCTTGATTGCGATGGGAGGAAAACTAAAATGGAAAGTGAACGTTGACTCAACAAAAATCCCAAAAATGTTGAAAAAATGTGTTAAAGATCTTCTCTATTTCCCATGCAGGTATTTTCTTGCAAAGATGTTGGAATGGAGGGAGCGTGAGCAAGAAGAAGACGATATCATGGATTTAAATGATCCAAGGACCTTGAATTACCTCCGGCAATGTGGTCTATTAAAATTCTTCAATGTTCAAGGCATGAGAGCCCAATGGAGATTACTAGAATATTTGGTTCATATGTGGGATTCAGAACAACAAGTGCTTCACGTGGGTGTTCACGTCCTCTCTTTGGATATTGAGGATATTTATTTCCTGGCAGGGTTTTCTTATCATGGGGCATGCGTGACTTTGATAGGTGGTCGAGGTGGTGGATTTCCCATGAGTGAGTACATTCGTGAGCATTGTGAACCTAATGCTGAAAGACGTAAAGTAAAAGTAGAAATCCAAAGTGTGAGAGATTTGACCCTCAGGACCATCTTTTTTACTGTTGCACGAATGGCAAGGAGTGCTTTGCCACACATGGCATTCCAAAGTTACTTCCAATATGTTATTGAATTCTTTGAGTCTCAAGTATTCAATTGGTGTGACGGTCTATTACGCAGCATGAAAACTCAACTCACGAAAAGCAAGAATGGGGACCTCAAACAGTTCGGTTATGGATCTATTTTAATATCTTTCTTCCTCGAAAGAGTTCCACACCTACATCTGTAGGTGGAATGGGGAATACCAAACCTGAGAGACCCACGAATGAAAAGATGATGTGATCTGATGACATGTCATGTGGCGGGCTAGATTGTGAAGTATGGTGATGCATTCTTCAATTGGTTGGGACCGCAAATCATGATGATTGATGATTATGCTTATGTCGGTCTAGACTTTCAGGGTGATCTAGATTTGGTTCTCCCTGAGGGATCTCAGTGGGAAAATCTAGGTAAGAAAGTCATTTTTGTTTTTACAATGTTTTTATGAGTTTTTAAAATATTTAAAGTTTGTGTGTTTCCAATGGAAAGACTAATAAAAAAAATTTGATCATGCAGATGTAGGGCCACATCGACCCCCGGGGTCTTCTCCTATTTAGAGGCAAGGAGAGGTATGTATACTGGCTGGATGGGATGTTGAGGATTATGATGCGATAGAGCAGAACCTGGAAGGCTTGACGGCATACATCCCTGATATATCCATCGAGGATATCCCAAGGCGTTATCAATGCCATAGTGTAGGCGTATCTGGCTCACTTAGTCGGTTACTACGTAGGGTAGCGAGAGCAGTAGTATGTTATCACGAGAGGCATCCATGAGGCCATTTTATAGGGGCTATGGGTTCTATATTTTGATATTATGATCTTCAGATGAAAACATTTTTTGTAAAAATTATATCATTATATATATATATATATATATATATATATATATACATGAGGCTTTTACCGGTTTACTCTTCTCTTTGTACAATATGTGAAATGTGATTGGAATTACAAATGTCTCAAATGATTGTCTAATAAATAATTAGCTAGAGCATCAGTTAATGTATTTAGACATCTAGGAATGTGTTGATATTCAATATAATCGAAATGACGTTCCAAGAGGTGGATTCGTAAATATACCCGTAATAGAGTAGGGCTTCGGATAGTATAGACATTGTTTAACTGTAGTACTACTAGTTGTGAATCAAGTCGTATAATGAAGCGATGAATCCCAAGAGAAACAGCACTATTCAATAATTCGATGACCTCTCTATACTCTGATATATTATTGGTTGCTCGACCGAGACAAACATCTTGTAGACAAATAAGTTCATTTGAGGGTGCATAAATTGCCCAAGTAGAAGAAGCTAAATTCTGGGTACTATGGCTAGCACCATCGGTGAAGCCAATGTAAGGTAGTGAAAACACTGACATCTAGAAACCAAACACAATGCATGGTAAGTAGTCAGGGGTAAAATTCAAAGAGCAGAAACACACTAAAGTAACACACAAGAGTATGATACAGTAAAAATACAAGTGCTTATGCAGAGATAGACTAAGTGTAGTATTTCTTCAAGTAAAGCCCATTTCCGGCCTCACTCAAAGGAGTGCCATCGTAATATACTAAATCATATGCTCCCTTATCTAACACTCTTTTAACAATATAAGGGCCTTGCCACATAGCCTCAAATTTTATGGATCCTAGGAAATAACGATCTTGTTCATAGAAAAGAACTAGATCTCCTCCAGAAAACATGCGTGGCTTGACATGTTTGTCATATTGGGATTTTACACGTTTATTCTGGGTTTCAATAACTAATTTGGCATCATGATGGGTTTCCTCCAATTGCGTAAGATACAACAAACATTCCTCCTCAGTAGAGGTGTTTGGGAGAAGTTGGACGACTAGTTTTAACGATGGAATTTCACATTCAATAGGTAGAACAACTTCTAAACCGTACACTAATTGGAAAGGTGGAGATCCCATGGCCGACTTCACGGATGTTTGATAGGCCCACAATGCTAAGAAAAACATCGTGTGCCAACTCATTTTTTGAATTCTGATAATCCGTCGAAGCATGGTAATAAGTATTTTGTTTATTGCTTCGGCTTGGTCATTGGCCTGTGGATAGTAGGGGGTTGAGTTTTCATGTCGAAGACCCAACTTTTTCGTAATATCAGACATCATAAAGTTTCAAAAGTGGCTACCGTTATCAGTGATGATAGCCTGTGGGATTCCAAATCATGTAATAATGTGATTGAAGATGAATGGGGCCGCATTTTTACCCATGTTGTCGAATGTAGGCATTGCCTCGTCCCACTTCGTGAAATAATATATGGCTACAATAATGTACCCATGCCCCCCGACCAAGTGAGGGTTACATGTCATGAAATTTATGCCCCATTTAGTGAAGGGTCCAACGTAAACTAGAGGATGTAAGGGAGCAGGGTGAGATCTTATTTTGTTATTGTATGTTTGGCAAGCGTGGCATTTTTGGATGACAATAATACAATCTTTGAATAAGGAAGGTCAAAAATAACCAACTCATAAGATCTTTTGGGTATTAGCATACCCATACATGTGACCACCACATGCTCCAAAATGGTAGTCATTCAAATATTTCTTAGCCTCATCGTAAGTGAGACATCGTCGAAAAATGGAGTCAACTCCACGGCGATAAAGAGTATCACCGAGGACGATATATTGACAGGATTGGTAACGTATGCAATGACGGTCGGTACCAAACAAATCAGGCTGGAAAGTCTGAGTCTGGAGATATATAATGATATCTCCATACCAAAGGTCATCGAAACTGATAAAAAAAAGGGATTCATTGGGTAATGAATCCTCTGCTACATTTTCTGTCTCAGAACAGGGAAGGTCACATATCAATTCAGCAAACACCAGGGATTTCTTGGACTTAGCACATTCAAACTCTAAGTCAAACTCTTGGAGTATCACAACCCATTTGGAGTATTTTCCCCCCAACAACTGGTGTGTAAGAATGTGTTGCATGGGGTTGCAATCGGAAATCACGGTGGTCTTGATTAAAAGGATATAGTGACAGAAACATTGGACAACTTGAACAACTGCCAAGGCCAGTTTTTCAACATGTAAATACTTGGCTTCGGTATTCATGAGACTCTGACTCAAATAATAAATAACATGTTCGTCGTGAGAATCGTCCTCTTGGACGAGAACCATGGCGATGGTCGAATCTGAAGCAGCAAGATAAAGGAAATAATATCAGCTATAATCGGGTGGGAAAGGTAGTGGGGTATGGGTTAAAGTCAATTTCAAAGCGTCGAAGGCTTTGTTGGTAGTGGTGTCCCATACAAATTCAGAGCCTTTCTTTAATAGTCGAGTAAATCTTAGCGTTAACTCAGTGTAGAAAGTTTGCCTTCTCTTGCAAACTTTGTAGCTGGCGAAGTGAAGAAGGGGGAGGGAGATTGAGAATGGCCTCAACCTTCAAAGAATCTACCCTAATCCCCTAACTTGACGCAATAAATCCTAAGAGTCAGCCGAACTCCACACAAAAAACACATTTGTGCGGGTTTAATCGTATACGATGACAGCGAAGGAAAAGGGCTCGGAGGTGGGTCGGATGATCACGATGATGCATGGAATGTTTTGGTAGGTCATCTAAATATGGTTGTACAATGTGCTTAATATGATGGAAAGCATAAGACATAACACGTTGAAATGTGGCACCAGTGTTCTTTAAACCAAAGGGCAGTTTTCGGTAGGAAAAAGTGCCCCAAGGACAAATGAAAGCATTTTTTTGTTGATCCACGGGTAAGATGTTGATTTGATTATATCCAGAGAAACCGTCCATCAGATAGAAGATTTCACTTCCAGTGCAATCGTCGATGATTTGGTCAAAAAAGGGGGTGGGAAAGTTGTCTTTAGGACAAGCTTTGTTGATATCCCTATAATCAACATAGACACGGATCGTACCTTGTTTCTTGTTAACTGGAACGAGAATGGATACCCAATCAGTTAAATCCATGGGATAAATAAAGCCATCTTTAAGAAGTTTTGCAACTTCGAGCTTGATAACGAATACTTTACGAGGGTAGACTGGGCAAAGTATTTTCCGAACGGGTTTAGTGCTTAGGTATGTCTTGATTTCGTGTACAACAATATCGGGGTCAATACCAGACATCTCTTCATAGCTCCAAGCGAATATGTCACATAATTCTTGAAAAAGGGATTTATACATGGCAACTGCATCAGTGAAACATGAAGCTCCGATGTCCACATTTTCAACAACTCCAGGTTTGATAGAGATGTCGAGGGGAATGGTGGGTGAAATGTTGCTTAAGTTCCCTTCGTATAACACATCATGTGTGGAGTCGGGAATTGAAGTAATAACGACAACGGTCGATGGAGTCAAAATCCATTGGTAACTCTCGAGGGTGTGTTGTTCTAGGAAGATAATGGAACGATGATGTCCATCATCCCAAGGAGTGTCCTCCATGGACATAACCAACATAATCATCTCATTTGTGGGAAAAAACATGTGAAAAGGATCAGGAGATGAATTGCCAAGAGAGGGGGTAGATGGGGATGTCGATTAAAAGGCTTGGTAGGTGGATTCAACCAGACTCAAGGGCATATGGTCGTTGTAGCGAAGATAATCACCGGGTGCAGGTACTACCCATGGGTCAGAAGACACGGGAGTTTCATGGATGAAGGTGGATATCATGTTAATCGAGGCAACCAAAGGAGGTGGAACGTCGGGTGGTGGGATGGGGAAAGTACCCATCAGAGTCAAATATTTTAGTAGACCCACACCGTGTTATAACCCTAAATTGCACTATCCCTGCTTACCTAGCATCAGGCCTACTCATGCCTCTTCCTAGCCAAAAACCATGGTGAGCAATTCCTCAAAAACCACTTAAAACAAGAAACCCGCGCCCTAACTTCTCGCTGGGCGCGGGCAACCGCTTTTTGTCCTTATACTGCACGTGGGCATCCGCAGGCTAACCCAAAACAGCCCGCGGGTACCTAACAAAGCAAAAAATCAGGAAATTTTCCGTCGGGACACGAGGCTTTTTTTCAGTTAACTGGAACTCCGAGCCATGCATGGCCGAAAGTTCGCCAAAAACCCTAGCTCCTTCTAGCCTATAAAAGGAGGGGTAGGGGTACTATTCAAGAAGAGGAAAAGGATAGCAAAGAAACTCTGCCAAATTGCCAAGCCAGTTCTGTCCCAACCCTTTAGCCTTGCCTCAAGCTTCAGGAGAAATTCATGCAGCAGCAGTTGGAGGACAGAAGGAAGAGGAAGAGCCCAGGATCAGGATTGAGGAACGGTGGCCGATCTCAGAAATCATTGTAAATTGATTCATATTGAGATTAATGAAAAAGATACTTTTCCCGTCCCGAATACATGAGTCTCATCTATGTTATTTGATTTATGT
>ML779765.1:523394-549438 GCA_009831015.1 Picea engelmannii | reverse complement strand
GAGTCTCATCTATGTTATTTGATTTATGTTTTATCTCTAACCCCCTAGTAGATCAGTAGCATGCATGCATAGTATTGTCTTAATTGTAGGAAGCTTTGTGGAAGGAGCAGCAGCAACAAGGAGATAACAACTCAACGGAGGATATACTTCAACTGTCGAAAATGTTGGTTTATTCTTCCCGTGTTTGCCTGAGAAAAGGGGTTGAGATTTTGGGTAGAAGGTTAAAAGTTAAATCTTAAGGGTCATGATCTGCGTATAAGTTTAGAGCCCTAGCTTATTAGTCCGTAGGGTAGAATACCCCACAACACACCGACATTCTCATACCTAGGTGGGGTATTTTCAATGAAAGGTACATTGTTGTTACATGTATCGGAGTTAAAGAAGGCTAGTTGGTCTACTGTTACTACCTTTCCCTGATGTGGAAAACGTATGACATGAAAAAGAGTGGACACAATTGCATGCATGGAATCAATCCAGCTATGACCAAGTAAAATGTTGTAATCGAGAGGTGCGTCAAAGACTTCAACTTCTACACTGACCGATTTGCCTTCTAACTTGATGGGCAACAAGGGGAGGACACCATAAGGTTTAAATCTAGACCCATTAAAGGCTTTGAGTGTGTTGTGTGATTTAGTTAAGGGAGGAGAGCCGATGTATTTCCAGTAGGCAATGGACATGACACACATCGAGGCACCCTCATCAATAATTGTTCTACAAATTTTCTTGTCAGAGCCAACAACTTGTATTTGAAATGCCAGTTGAGGGGGTAACCTTGGAATGTGATCTTCCAAGTTAAAGATTATTAAATTTGTATCCATAGGGTTGATTCCACTGATAGCTTTCAATAGCACCTTCCGTTGTGTAGGAAAACTCTGAAGGACTTCGAGGGCTGACATCACAGATGGTGCTTGTGCCAGATCTTCCACTATATTGTAGTTTTGGGTAGCACGTGCATGAGGATTGAAAGCAGACTTTTGAACCATTCCCTTGGGAGGAGGGTGAAGGACTGTGTCGGGGTTTGTTCTTTCGAGATGAAGAGGACCATTTGAAGGTGGAGCCAATGGAGATTTTTGAACCAACGAAGGTGGTATATCATCAACTTTCTCCTTGGAGGAAGGGTAATATTTGGAACGAGTGGTAAGTGTGATGTCATTATTCATTGAATCACCATTACACATAAGTACATAGGAAGTGGTGGAGGAAGAAGGTTTATCATGGATGACCAACTGATCATGTTGTTGAGAAGGGAAGGGTTGAGACAAGACGGCAAGGGTAGGAGGTTTTAGGGTCCCTTGGAGGAACTTTGTGACCTCAGCACATCTCGGACAATCCTTCATGTAGTGATTATCACCACAAATAAGGCAAGGATAGCGAGGTTTGCGTTTATCCTTATCTTCAGTAGGTTATGTCTTGGTCTTATTGGATTGCAGGTTGTTTTTCTTATCCTCCTTATTCCTACCCTTCACTTTTTTAGACTTGTTCTTACCGGTAGGAGTCGATTGAATGATGTTCACTTCCAAAGTTTTACCGGTGGGAGGGGAGGGCATCGGAGTAGTTTGAGCATTAGAATCATGGGATTTGGGTGTGGTGTGAGAGGTCTGTGTAGGCTGAGGTTGAGTATGGAAAGTACCTATCACACCATCAGTGACATGAGAAACTATTGGGGTCGTTGAGGTGGTCATGGTAGAAGGACGAGGTGCATCAGGGAGCATATTGTAAAGAGTACCTGTTTGTGAATAAACGAGACCGAGATACTGGGCACGAGTGATTGTCTATTCTTCTATGACGACTCCACCCATAGCGATGTCTTTAGATATGTCATTCATGAAGTATTTCATGAACCATTTGGCCAATAACTGATCAGGAATATCAATTTTGATTAGATGACGTCTTCGTCTCCACTCATGAATGTGATTGGAGATATGAGTGGCTTTAATTTTCTTGAAAGAACTCAAAATCTCAATCCTTGTTTCATAACAGATTGGAAACTGGTAGTGAGTGAGGAAATCCATAGCTAGGGTATTGAAATTGGTGAATAATCCTTGTGGTAATTCTATATACCACTTCGTGGCTGAACCCATGAGAGTTTGTTGAAAAAGAAAAAGGTGGAAATTCATTACGTGATTGTTTGGGTCCTCTCTCAGTTTACCATCGAACTTAGGAATGTCGGATGGTAGTTTGACCTATATGACGAGCCACTGAGGAGAGTGACGGATAGGGTCATTTAAAATTCTAGATAGATCAAGGAGATCCAGGGTGGCTAAGAAGGGTAACTGTCTATTCATGTGGGGGTACTGGTGACTTTGCAGAGGAAGTCCCATAAGTATACCAGTAGGAGCATAAGCAGTTTGCATATAATGCGAAGATCCAAGTAGATATGTTTGTTGGTGCAGAGGCATGTAACACATAGGGTTGTATTGGTTAGGTTTTTTCCCTTGAACATGGACATTGGGTCGAATGTTTGAACCCCAAATGGAATTGGATGGACCTGGATATGGTTGGCCTTTACTAGGGGGTATGAAAGATCTAGCTTAAAGGTGTTTCCCCCCAGTTGGTTAAGGATTATTTTGGGTAAGATAGTTCCAATACTGGGCCAAGGCTGCAAGTATGTTTTTTCCATAAGGTGGGGTAGGTGGGGGTTTCCCTCCAACTGTGGGTGGTGTCCCAATTGCGATTTGACCTCCAAAAGGGGATTGTGTTTGGCCTCTAGGGTGAAATTGTCCACCAACAAGAATCTAATAATTAGGTGTGAAAGACTGAGTGGTGCCACTATGGTTGGTTCTTCCGATGGGTTATGGATAAGACCCTCCAAAAGGGGGTTGAGGAAGTGTCAGAATAAAACCAAGAACAATATTGTGCCCAGAAGGAGTGGAGACTCCAGGAGTTCTGGATGGGACTTGGGTAGGAATGGGAATAGAAGCATTCAACGCATTATACCCAAGAGGAAGGGATGGGATCTGACTAGGTAAAAGTGGTGTACCAATAGGTATTTGTCCAGCCACCATATTTTTGATGGGAATAGCCATAGTGTTTGGGATCATCGTAGAATGAGCCTGCTGGAGAGGGGTGGTTAAATTGGGGCTAGCTAACAACATTTCTGGACCATGAAAATAATAGCACGTTGTAGTATTAAAATGATCTAGGGGTATCGTGAATGTGTAATATGTTTCAATAGGTTCAGAGGTGGCGGGTATATCAACTTCAGTTCCCGAGGTAAGAAGGTTTCTTCTCGAATTTGATGTGTCGGTGGCTTCAAGAGGATCCTCGTCTAAGCGGGCGACAATCTCAGGAGGTAATCCAGAGGTGTCAACAACAAGTTCTCTTGCTAAATTGAGGTGGAGAACACGTATCTCATATCTAGGAGGTAGGAAGAAAGATTCTATAGGATCATAAAGAAGCCAAGAACTATTTAGGGAATCGGTCCTTTCTGGCTATGAAGGTATGTTGTCATGGATCTCACCCTGTTGAGGAGAAACGTCTGGTGGCTTAAGAGGCAAGGGTTGTGAAACTTTCGGATATTTTGGAGGTAGTCCCTACATCCTACGTGAATGATGTGGAGGGTCAATGTTGGTAGATCTAAATATCTTATAAAAGAAACTATATGGACAACTATGGAAACAAACAACACTCACTAGTAGAATCTAGGAATCAAACCAAGCAAATAAGACCTCCTTATTTCGAAGTCACTAGTTGGTGATGAAATCCAACGTTGTGAAGTCGAGACAAGAAGGGGATGGGATAGGGTGGAAAAGTTATGTTGATGAACTACTTAATGGAATAACACCCCGGTGCAAGCTACCACACATAATTGTGGGTATACCCTCCAAGGAGCCCGAGTGAGTCTGGCCAACATTGAATCCAGGTACCGTTAAGACTTTCCCCTTCATAGTCACCTCATGTAAGACCCTAAGGAGATAGGCTACTAAATTTACCACAAACAACAGTGATGCCTAGGAAAACAATCGACAGTCTGATCCACACGCAAGGGCAGGGTATCTAGCCCGAAATCAACTTGAGCGGCTTCCACTCATCATTGTGGGTATACCTTCAATTGACCCCTGTAATACGTGCAATATCTACACTGAGATCAACAAAGCAAGGTGAGTAACTTTGTCAATCTCAATGTGACCTTCGGTTTGACCCTTGTGTGAGAAGGGCTTCCCAGGACAAAATTTTGCAAATGGAATTTGACACTCCCTATCACAAGATACTATTGTGTGTTTTGTGTTTTGTGCTTTGGAGCATGTGTCTAATTATCTATTCCAAAGCTCTAGCCTAGCTAATGTTTGTGTCAAAGAGCCCTAGAAAATGTTACTAGTTGAATTTTAGAGTTTCGTGATATTATTAAAGGTTGTTGTCACTCAAGAGGGAGATGGGAATGAAACCAATGTTGTGTAAGACTTTGACCCAACAATGCATAAATAGGAATGAATGATACAAACTTTCATTCGATGAATTCTATCTACAGCAGGGAGAAATAATGTTTCTGGAATAATGCAAACTACAATGTACAATTGTTTTTTAAATGTAGTACCAAACAATCATTAACAATGCAATTCCACTATTCGTTCTCTTTCAATATTTCAAACACCAATATTTTCTGAATAAATGATTGCTTACAAGACTTAAAAGACTTAAAAAAATTTACTTTTTTTTAGACACCGAAAACAGGGATGGAACTAAGAAAAGGTAAGCAACCAATGAAAATAAAACACTCAAAAAGCACCCAAATAAATCTTTCAATGAAGATAAAAACACAAAATGACAAGAAAAGGTTTCTCCAAATGTGAACAAGAAATGTTATTCTGATCATTAAGTAATCTAGAAGATGCAATCAACTTACAAATCCAAACCCAAAACAAAATATTTGATTGAGCAAGCACTCGGATGCTAGTCCAGAGATTATATCCTTGTCGATAAAAAAAAAGATCGAGAAAAGATCAAAAGAGAGGTGTTTGATCTTTGAAATCAATTAAGATCAAGTAGGGACAATCAGAAGCCCTCAAGAACTGGTATCAAAATCCCTTTCCACCTGGCTAAAATAGAAACTGGGAAATAGTAGAGCTCAAGACCCAATCCAAAAATGTTTTCAAATGCCACCTTAGGCAGGCAGTATAATGCAGTGCGGAAATGAGTGATTTTTGTAGGCCAATAGTCATGCAGGTCGTGGAAATCTCGCACTGAAACAAACCACCAGGGTGAAGAAATGGAAGGTTTTCGTGGGCTACCAATAGGGTGTAGTGCGGATGCGTTTCATAAAATAAAAAAATTTTGAAAAAAGACAAAGGGTCTCAGGAAAATTTTAAGTTTAGTGTGTCTAATTGGATCTCCCACAAACTCAGAGACTGAAACAAAATGTAAAATATAGGCAATAAGAAAATGGCCAATGAAAAAACACAATCAATTTGTACTCTCCCTAGTGGATTTGTCAATGTTGTTAACGAGTAAATCGGTAGATGAGGACATGAACTAATCCCCCTAGATCCACCTGGATCTAGAACAAAACAAGATAGAACAATATGCTTTCCCTAGATTATGACCATTGAATTTAATTACCAAATGAGGAATAGATAATGTACCTTATGAATCGCTTCCTTATATCTTTGTTGATCCTACTTTTTTTCAATGCTCCTATGAGATCAGATCTGTAATAATACAAATCAACCAACGTGAAAGCAACAATATTGAAATTCAATGACAACCTAAACATGTGATCAAGGAGTCATGTAATAAAATATCAATCATTTTATGGGAAAGAGACATGCCACTGTATTATATTAATGAAAGGTAGAAAATACAACTGAATCGCCTTGATGTCGCAAGTTCCCTTTCAGTGGCCCTTCATTCTGACACACACATACATTTGCTCTAATATTTGTATGAATATTCCTCTCAAATACTTGATAGATGAATGGAGACCTCAAGCACCGTTTGAAATAGGATTCTTCACACATACTTCAATCTATTCTCTCTTCAGTGTCTATTCTTCTTTATGCTTGTACCTCTAACCTTTTCCATGTGAAGCCTATCATTATATAGGAGAAGCTGAAGTGGTTAAAGAGATGAGGATGATCCCATCAAATCAGAGAAGTCAGTAGGATCGTAACTATACGGACGCCACCTCATATTTCCAGAAGATTCCACTTCTAGAAGATGCTAGAAATTATTTCCTCTTTTAATTTTAAAGATTCATCGTGACCTACCTATACAGAAGCCTACGAAAATCCCGCAGACTGGATATAATGCATCATGCGGAAATTAGGGATTTTTGCATTGTGTAAAGGGAGTTGCCCATGGTGGCCTTCCAAAAATACATCTTGCAAGGGTGGAAAGAGTTTGCTTTTCTCAGGCAAAAGATTATATTGAGAACCTGAACACATGTTTATGTAACCATCATCAGGGTGACCAAAATAATGTGTAATAGCCCTTTCAAACCTTTTAATGAGTGGGAAAGGAAGAAAGATCACTCGGAAATATTTTCATGTTTAGAGAGTCTGAAAAGAGCTTAAAGATCACTCCAAGGGGTTCCTTTTTTCGTGTATCCATGTGAGTTTGAAAAACTAATAAAAGTCTACCCAGTTACATTCTCATGTTTTTTCAAGAACGAGAAAGAACAAAGACTAAGCTCGGTATGCCCTCAGCTTGAAAGTTAGTGGCTTAACTCTAGAATGATCATCAAAGGCTAGAGACATGCCCCTCAAACTTCAATTCATTCACCGACTTTGAGGTTCTCGCCAATTTCTCTACTAAATGGAGAAAAAGGATAAGGGTGGATGAAATGAAGGTTCAAGAGAGGTGACTATTTACTTTTTAACGAGCTTGACATAGGAAAATAACTATGCTCAGGGTTCCAGGTTCAATCCCTGGATTGTTGTTTCATTTTTTAACGAGCTTTCTACAGAGTGGAAAACTATGCTCAAAGATTTTGCTTCATTTTTTAACGAGCTTGCTACAGAGAAGAGAAATTGTGCTCGTAGCATCTGTTTCATTTTTTAATGAGCTTGCTACAGAGAAGAAAAACTGTGCTCGTGGACTCTCCTTGATCATGGCTTCCAAGAGAATAACACTCTGGAAGGACACCATGTCAAGGGACAAAACTTGCTCATGGATTCCAAGAGATCTTCACTGGATGGAAGAAAATCACTTAGGAAAGAACACATGTTGAGGGCCTCATTAGGGGTAAGGATATCAGGCTCCAAAACCCCTACCGAAGAGATCACCATGTCAACTACTGAATCCAAATCATCGGAAGTTGAATTCATGGGAGACAATGGTAAATCAACATCAGGAGGGAAGATAGAGTGTATATCTCCCTGAATTTATTCACAAGGGGGAAGAAAAGAAGATCGATGATGGTTATCATCCCTAGGTATCTCGACAATGCTCACCATTTCCATAATAGATTCATTAGAGGGAAAAATTGGGGAAATGTAGTCATTCATAGCTAACAAGGAGTTTAACTGTGATGGCATCGAGTAAATGTCGGGTTCCAATAGATGTTGGTCATCCAAAGAGGGAGAAGAATATTGGACAACAACATATGATGTTTCGGCTGGACTAAGTGGCATGGTGTCACCTAGTGCATCGAATTCCAAGGGTCAGATGATTCCAAAGATTGATAAGTCGTGGTTGAAATCATATTGACAGTAGAAATATGATGTGTAGTCGGTGGAAGTGGTGTAGGGAAGCTACCCATAAGGCTAGAATATTTCAACAAGCCAACATCAACGCTTTCATACGTTATCTTGTGATCTACCAAGAATGGAATATTGTTGGTAGCAGCAGCACGAGCATCCGGTGTACAAAAATCTAACTGATCGACAGTGACAATTTTTCCCTGATGAGGAAATTGTACACATCAAAACACCGATGAGGAAATGATAGTTATAGCATAAAACCAACTTCTTCCAAGTAATAAGTTGTAATCGAGGGGAGCATCGACCACCTTGACATCAACAGTGACAGTTTTGTCGCCCAACTGGACGGGTAAGGACTGTAAAATTCCATGAGGATGGAAACCTCACCCATTGAATGTGCATAACATCATTGGGGATTTGTTAAATGTGGGTGATTTTAAACTTTTACAACATGCTAAAGACATGACACAAGTAGAGGCTCCCTCATCCAAGATGGTTCGGTGAATTTGTTGATTGTGAATAACAACATCAATTTGGAAAGCAAGTCGGTGGGAGATTCAAGATGTATAATTGTCCAGATCAAACATGATATGGTTGGACAACTCGGGATAAACTGTGCCAATATCAGCCAAGAGTGTTCTACATTTACTGGGGAAGTACTATATAACTTCTAACACGGACATAACACATGGTGCTTGAGCCAAATCTTCAACAATGTTGTATTTCTGGGCAGAACGTGAACTAGGATTAAAGGTAGATTTATAGATAGTGCTCTTAGGAGGGAGTAATATAGAGTTGAACGTAGGTTTATCAATCTGAAGTGGTCCAGACGGAGGACTAACAGAGGATGGTGATGGATCTGGTAAAGTACCAGTATCATTAGTGAATTTTCCTTTTTCAGGTTTAACTGGTGTATCGTATGTCTTAGAGCGAGTGGTAAAATTGATCCCATTAAACATATAAATATGGGCATCTTTCGAGGCCTCATTATGAGGATGGCTAGAACTTCCCCCGGGAGGGGGGGTTTGAGCAACCATGGATTGTTGTTGTGGAAAAGGCTGAGTAAGCACAGTGGGTTGTGAATTTCCCTATAAACATTTTGTGACTTCATCGCGATGTGGACAGTATTGAGTGTAGTGATCATCACCACAAATGATACATGGGAATTTCAGTTTCCGTTGTGGTTTCTTTTCGGTAGCAAGTGTTTGAGATTGATTTTTTGGTTTTTCATTGTTATTGGTATTTTTTGATTTATTTGTTTCCTTCTTCTTACCTCCAGATTGTTGTGAAGCGGCATATTGAACTACATTCACATCATATATATGAGTTTGGGGGGAGGTAGAGGAGACTGTGGTCTACTGGGAAGTAGATTGAGTTTTGACAGGACTGATAACACCATCCGCATGAGATGAGGATGACAGCCTGGATGGATCGGCATTAGCTTGAGCAGCATTCAGAAGCAAATCATACAAAGTACCAGATTGTGAATAAACCAAATATAAGTACTGATCCTAAGCAATGGTTTCTTCCTCAATGACTGCGCCACCCATAGCAACATCTTGAGAGATTGAGGGTAAAAGTGATTTAGTAAACCACTTCTCCAATAATATGTCAGGAATGATTACTTTGATCATCCTTCATCATCATCTCCACTCATGAATATGGTCAAAGATATGCACGGAGTCAGTTTGATGAAGGGAGGTAAAGAGTTCAATACCCGTCTTGTAGAGAATAGGTAGTTGAAAGTGCATGAGGAAAGACATGGAAAGGGAGTTGAAATCATGAAAAGAAGCACATGGTAGTTCAATATACCTCTTTGTTGCAGAGCCCGTAAGTGTTCATTGGAAAAGACGTAAACATATAGAATCATCCATGAGGGAATTTGATGAACACCACAAATGGAAAGTCATCACATGGTTATTTGGATCTTCTCCATGTTTTCCATCAAATTTTGGAATATCAGAAGGAAGTTTAGTTGGAATAACTGGCCAAACTGGTGAATGAAAAATAGGATCATTGGTTAACCGAGACAAGTCTGGGAAATCCAGAGTCACAATGAAAGGTAGTTGTCGGTTAATTTGCAAATGATACTAGTGTGGAATAGGAACACCAGTAGGACCATAAACTGGGTTAGGTGGATAATTTTAACCAACAAGTCCTCCTAGATATGGTTGTTGTTGACCAGGATAAATAGGATTTGATGATGGTTGAGAAATATTTGCATAACCCGGTGGGTTCTGAGCATTATAAGCCGGGTGATTTTATTTCCCATAAGGAGGATAAATGTGTTTCCCTTGAGGATGGTAAGAAGTAGATCTCAGATGTGGATACACATTAGACCCATGAGGAGGATAAACATTAGACCCTTGGGGAGGATAAGTTTGTTGTCCTTAAGGAATCCAGGTGGTTTTTGGGATGTTGCCTGGATAAGGCTGTCCAGAAGATGGTCCGGAAAGAACAGGATTTGATACTCCTCCTTGTGGGTTATGATATGAGTTCCCCCCAACATGGGGTTGGGTAAATGTTCCTCCCAAATATACTCCCAAGGATTGTGAAGGGTTTCCAACAAACGAAGGTTGCCCCCCCTGCCAGCGGTGGATTAACGACCGAGGTATGATTGGAAAAGGGAGGTTGCCCTTAAAGAAGAACATGAAAAGGGGGTTGTCCCCCAGGAGGGGTAGTCCCACCATAGGATGGTAATCTTCCAGGAGGTATATTGGTTTCCAGATGGTGGTTTCCCTCCAGTCGGTTGTATTTAGATGGAAAGGGTCTTCATTCTCTGGTGCAAAGATGTCCTGGCAAGATCGTGCAGAACATGTGGAGATGTAGAGTGAAAGTTTGTAAAAGTGGGGGTAGGGATCGAAGTGCCTTGGGAATGAGTAGAGGTGATGAGTCCATCATTAGGTGAATCCTAGGTTCGATCCCCAGTGGAGTTGCCAATTTCTATTACAGGTGAATCCTCCTGCAGACAAGCGAATTCCCTCTTGGTCTCTAGACTCCTAAGGCTAAGAAAAAAAAGTTCTTAACATGGAAACTGACATCCTTTTAGATCTAATCAAGATAATATATGAAGGAGAATAAGAAATATATGTACCTTATTAACAACGTTCATCCTTGCAAAGTCCAGGCTGAGCTCCAATCCTGCGCTCCTCGATAGGTCTTGTAGAAAAAACAAAGATACAAAGAACTTTATATTCTACTCAAATTAGCTCAAATATATATCTATCTACTGAAGACAAACTCATGTGGAACAAACATAATTTTGAACGAAAGAGGAAAAGAATTGATATATTTATGAGAACAAGTAAAAGTACTTACAATCCTTTGATGAAGGTGCAACAGCTTCTTCCAGTTCTTCTTGTCCAACCCCTTTGCTCAAGTAACCTACACTGATTACTTTGATGAAATACCACTTATAGGATCATAAGTTTGGTATCAATCTCTAGTCTCTACCTCCCCTTTCACCATGAGGAGGCCTCCTTATATAACCTTGGAGAGGCCCAACCACTTGAGAGATATTTGGGATAACTTGAGGATTTCTCTCCTTCAGTTGAGGATATTCCCTAAGATCATGCCTTGTCCTTCTATTCGAATCCGACCACCTTCAGAAATTAAGGGATTCTTCCCTGATTTGTCTCAACAAACCAAAAATCCACTCAACAAAGGTAGTGTTCCCCCAAAAGGGTGCACAAAGAGCTCAAAAACTCCCCCAAAGAGGCTCAGGGAGCACTAGCACTCCCTGACAGTGGGTAGGGGAGCACTCCTCTCAAAAATCCATTTTTGAATGGTTCTTTCAGTGGAAAAAGGCTTGTACTCCTTGCCAACTGATTTCTCTTCTTCAAAACTAGTCTTTGAGGTGTATTAAGTGTCCTTATGATGTTTTTAGAGGCACAACATAGGAAATATGGCAGTATGATGTTTGTGACACTTGCGACACTTGTGGTCAAGATGCGACACTTGCAGACAAGATGCGACACTTACAACACTTATAATGATGACACTTGCGACACTATTGAAGTGAGTAATTTTGATGTGTAATAGGTATGGCTCCTAGCTGATCATAACTCCCTTAGTACATTGTGTTGCCACTGTAATAACGATTGTTAGCGCTTCTTCTCTACAACATTTCCTCATAAATTTACATTCCATCAGTTTGTTGGTGAACCTTGTTGCATTGTCATTAGTGCATTTGATGAGAATGCCTCTGCTTCAAGGATGATTTTAAGGATGGAAATTTATTTTAAAATGTAGAAACCTTGGTGAATCTTACTAATCCTTCATATGTCAACTCTAAATGTTTGGCGATATTTTTGTAAAAATATTCAAATTTCTAATTATTTTATATAATTTTTATAAAATTTTGGCGATTTTTACGGTAAAATAATTTTATCCTATAGAATTTGGGCTAATCATCTTTAAAATAGTGAATCTCATTTTTGGAAAAACCATGGAAAATTAGCCCATGAGAAAAATTTAGCCCCTAAAATCATCCCTGCTCTGCTTCCCCGAGTAGTTCTGAACTTTTCTTTAACTTGTTCTTCTAGTTCTTTCTCATGTGCCTTGTTCTCTAAGTATTATTCGAGCTATGCACCGACTATGGGAAGTCCTGTGATTTTGGAAATCAATTCCACATCAATCTGCACTAGTCTCTTCATACATAAAATGCATCCATGGACACTGATGACTAACTATTTGACACATAGGATAACATTCTTAACGCACTCAAAATGTGGTATGTCTAATACATTCATAATTCCCAAATTGTAGAGCCCATTGATCCATTGCACGTGATCTAGTATAGGTTTTCCCAGAGGTCCAATTTCCCATGTGTTTATCAAGTAATTATACTCGGCCAACTCTAGAAAATTGGTCGCATCGCACACGTCATGGTTAGCATACCTCATCTTAGGTACCTTTCCAAGAATGTCATCGACAGCGATGACTATGTCTGGGAGAAAAGGGAGGGTAATCTCCATGGAGTCTGGTGTTTTTATTTTCTATCCCACAGTAGATGTGTCTTCCTCTTCTGCATCTGCATCTTCTTCCTTCCTATGGGACTCTGCTCGGTTGGTGATTTATTCAACCAACACTTACTCTTGTTATTGGGACTGTCATGGTCCCATAATTTCATCAAGTTCTGCAAGTGTCTCGGGGTTAGGTTTCAAAGCACCGTTCCGAGCACCGGAGCTCTACCCTATTTCTCCTTGTTATGTTGTGGCAATCTCTTCCTCGACCTACATCAAGCTAATATATTTTGGATCGCAGGTGATAACATCCTCTAGCTCGAACACATTCTTTGGCTACTACATTCTCTCCTTGCACCTTTTTCCCTACCGAGTAATCCAAAGAAACTGTCCTGGTGCGCTGAACTTCGGTGGATTCATCCTCTTCTCCAAGTCGCAAACTTGCTTTCTATTTCGTAAATTGATAACTAGGGAATGCATTTTTTTCTCGCTCTGGGATAAAAATCTCCTAAGTGTTGAATAATTGTGTGCTTTATACCTTTTATAGACCCGGTCATGTCCATGTTTTACTTTTTGCATTCATTTGCATCGACTTTAATTTTTACTGCGCATTGTATTCTGATGTTTGTCGCGGTAGTTACTGCGTGAAATTTTTTTCAGTGTTTTTGTATTTCCTTTCTTTTCTATTTTTGTATTTATTTTTTCATCTTTTTCTCCTTTTTATTTTCTTTTTATCATTTTTCTATCCTAGCTTCTACTATAGTACACTATGTACATGGTTTCCTACTTCTCTTTAGATTTTAAGTGTTAGGAGGTCGAATGTCCATATACCATTTTAGTCGACTCTCGTTGATCATTCCTTTCATTTATGTTCCTACCAGATCCTTTTAATGTACGGATCATCCATCTGTGACAATATTTACTTCATAGGGTCCTAGCTAATGCATTCTAAACTTACCAAGATGTTGAAAAAAATTGTTGTCATAGAGTAATACTAGGTCTCCTTCCCTGAAACTCTACCTCTTGATATGTCTATCATGCAAGGATTTGTCTCTTACTTTATGTACTTCTTGGTTAAATCCTGTCATAATACTTTCCTCTTCCATCTCCATTAGTTTATTTAAACTCTCCTTCACTACGCCTTTTTCTTTCATGTTGATAATTGTTGCTACGCACAAACTGGGTACCAGAAATTTTAATGGTACTACTTCTTCCTGCCCATACACCAATATGAATGGTGTATCTCATGTAAAACTATTGCATGTAGTCATGTATGACCATAGTACTGCTATTATTTTCAAGTCCCAATCATCCCTATTTAAATTGAAGATCTTTGTGAGAGCATTCTCCAAGATATTATTGAAATATTTTATTGTTCCATTGGCTTGGGGATGGTATGGTGTACTCTTCTAGTGATATACTTCAAACTCCTCAGTCATGGCCCTAATAGTATTGTTGATAAAGTGAGTACCTTGGTCACTCATAAAAAAAATTGGACACCCAAATCTAGTGATGACATGCTCAGACTATAAGTGTGTTTATGTGTCTATGCTATAGTATTTGACTGGTGTTGATTCTACCCATCTTGTTAATTATTTTTCGCAGTAATGATATATCTAGCTCCTGAAATTCTCGTTGGTGGATTGATTGGTCCAACAAAGTCTATTTCCCATTTTTCAAATACCTGCAAAGTTACTTATGGTTTTAGGGGCATCTTGTCCCTTCTATTGGGTTTCCCACCCTCTGATAGACATCACATGTCTAGCAATATTCCTTGGCATCTCTATGAATTATCGGCCACCATAATCCTGTGTAAAATACCTTTTGTGCGATATCTTTTCCTGCATAATTTCCTCCAGCTATTCCCTCATGAGCGTCTGCCAAAATTCTATGCCTTTCATGCTCTAGTACACACCTTCTCAAAATGTTGTATGTGCCCAATTTATTTAAGTGTCCTACAATAAGTTGATAGTCTGTAGCTCGGACTACCAATTTTTTCTTATGCGCAGTGCTAAATTCTTGTGGTGAATTCCATGTACTTAAGTATTCAATAATATCAACAAAGTAATCATCAACTACTTGTACTAAAAAAAATTGTTCATTAGTGAATTTGTCTTCCAAGTTGGTAGGTTCCTCTCCATTAGTGACCCTTGATAGGTGATCAGGTCCTGCATTTATCTTCCCCGGTTTAAATATCACTTCAAAATTGAATTTGTGGAATAACAAAAACTATATATAGATCCCCCTCCCAACATTGGCTTGTTGACTATATATTTGAGGGTTGAATGATCTGTGAACATCTTAAAATGTTTCCCAAGTAAATAGTGCCTAAACTTCTAAAGTGCATATACCATGGCTAGGCCTTCTCTTTCTGTGGTGTTGTAATTCTGCTCTGATTCTGACAATTTTCTTCTTGCAAAGGCTATAGGATGGTCTAACTCCCCGGCTCTTGGTTGCATCAAAATTTCTCCAAGTGCAATGGATGATGCATCTACATGCACATGAAATGTCTTTTCCCAATCCAAGAATACTAGGATAGGTGTTGTGACCATATTTTATTTTAATGTGTCCAAACCTTCTTGACAGTATTGATTCCACTAAAATTGTATATCCTTCTTTAAAAAAAATTCCATTGGTGCAGTAATTTCCTATAATAGTCTGTATGTCCCAGTGTTGCTCTCAACTGGCACACTAATTTTGGTGGTGGTAAATTGACAATGACTACAATCTTAGCAGGATCCACTAGTAAACCTTATTTACAGACTATATGTCCCAATGATATTCCAAAGGGTGTACCAAAAATGCACTTCTTGATATTCAATGATATATGAAATTGCCTACATCTTTCCAACATTATCCCTAATACCTTTACATGATATTTTAAGAGACTATATACAGTCTAGTCATCTATATATACTTCTAAAAATTGATGTATGAATTCCTTAAAGGCATCTATGAAAACTCTTGAAAATATGGTTGGTGCATTATTTATCCCAAATGGCATGACTTTGTACTAGTAGGATCCCCATTCTGTAAAAAAAGTAGTCTTATACATGTCCTCTGGAGCTATCTTGATTTGATGGTAACTTGGAAATCCATCTGTAAATGGGTATGCTTCCTGGCCTCCCACATTCTGTAATAGCTTAACTGTGAAAGGGGTAGAAAAGGGTCATGTAAGCAAGCATCATTCAATTTTCTCAAATATACACAGATCCTTATGCCCCCTTCTTTATTTTCTTGCACTACCATAGGACTTATCCATTCAGATTCCTCTACTGGTTCTATGATACCAGCTTCCAACATTCTATCAATTTCTTCCTTCACTTTTTGCTTATACACTAGGTTCAATTTGTAAGGTTTCTGCCTAACAGATCTTCCCTCAGGTTTGAGAGGTATTTTCATCTCTCCTAGATTGCTTGTTATTCCTTTCATCTCTGTAAAGGTACTTGGGAACAAGTCACTGTATTCATGCAATAACTTTGTTATTCTTTCTACTATTTGTCCATCCCAATAGTCTCCAATACTTGCCATTTTGGGATTGTCAGTTGTCCCAATGTTGACTTTCTTCACTTTGATTGGTGCTGCAAATAATTATGACTCCAAATATGGACCTTCCACCTCTCTTTCTCCTTCAATTTATTTAATATAAATATTGTGAGGTTCATCCTCATCCGATGCCTCTTCTTCAACATGATAGCATGACAATAGTTATTTGACTATGTGCATGTTGTGTTCAACCTTTAATATGAATATTTTGTCATGAGTTCAACCTTTGGTTCCTCCATAAATATCACACCTCTTATTTATTTCATTGTTGAATCAATTTTTGGGTTCTCATGTTCAAATGAGAAAGTTACTACAAAGTTTTGTTGTAAAGTTGTCCATTCTGTAGTACCTCTACACATCTCCTGGTCTACATGCCAGTTCTCTGAAATTCCCTCCAATGTATGGATGAAATGATGAGGCCATTCCTCTATTGGTTTCATCCTCCAATGTGTTATGCACTTGTCCAAGTGTTCTTCTAGTGTTCCTTTCCCATCATACCTCTACATTTTTCGGTTGCCTTGTTCTACGCCAAATCTAATGTGCAGTAATCGCTTACATTGGTACCAGTCCTGAATTGTTTGTTTCTATGCACCCCACCATATTGCAGTTGTATCCTTGAGTGAAACATATAGGGATAAGATCCTATGATTCTCTAATACTTCATATTCATATTTTATTAGAAATTCCTCTAGATCATTTACCCCATGAAAACTGGGAGGTTCTCCTATCTCTGTACCAACCCATCTTACTACGCGGTCTATTCTTGTGTACCTTCTTGTGAAAAATTCATGTAATATCTGTTTCCAATTATCCTGACCTGTATCTTAGTCAAAAGCACATGATGTGATGCTTCTCTAGCTAATTACCCCATCTGCAGTTGGGCTAACATAATATTCTTTGCGCACAGTGGTTCTATACAATTGGTTATTTCCTCTAGATCTAAGAAAGTGAGTTCTACAAACCTTTCCCCTTATGAAGAGTCTAATGGTTTAATGACTCTGTATTCACCTCATTCAAATGTCATTTTCCTTGTCTTCAACTTGATTATGGCCTGGTTATCAAATTCCCAATCCAATCTACTATCTCTATTACTTCAAAGTCTGACTTAATGCACACTCCATCCAAATCTATTTTCACACCTTTGAGTCTTCCAATTGGTAGAAATATGTGTTGATTAGCTAATTTCAACTGGATAGGTGAATATCCTAGTGTGGGTTCTCCCATACACTGCCATGTCTTCTTGGGCAACACATTTACTTCGAAGCCTAAGTCCAGGATAATATCCCCCATATTGAAATCTCCAATGTTGGCATTCAATCTGAATTATCTACTTGTTCTCCTTCTTGTATGGAGGTGATTGACATTTTTATTATCTAACTTCCCTTTTCCCTCTATGTTACATATTTCTAACATATTTTTCAAAAATTTAACAGATGATGGATCATTCAGTAGCTTAACATAGGATTGCATAAAAGTTTTTATGGTACTTACTTGATCTAAAGGTTGTGCTTCACTGGTGTGGTCCATTGATGAAGGAATCTCGTACATTGGTACATTATGAGTATGTTGTGCAGTTGATGTAGATGTAATGCTCTGCTTGAGACACTCTTGTCTGGGATCCTTGAATGTCTCCTTTTATTTCCATGCATCAAATGGCTTTTGTGTTTCAATATTTTTTTTCACCCATTGGTGTTGTGATGGATCCTATCTCACTGAATTAGGTCTTGTCTTAGCTCCTCCTCACATGACTATGTTGATGTTTCTTCCATTGTCATAGATTTTACAGAGATCCATTGAACATTCTAGTTGTTTTGGTTCCTCTTTTCTTGGATCTTTCCCAAAGTGTTGGTAGTTCTTATGTGTCATGGTCTGATACATGAAAATACATACATGTCTATGGTGGAAGTGGACATTCCCTTGCATAATGTCATGGATTTTGGTAGTTTTGGCAAACTACTGGACCTCTGCCTCTTCCAAATCCTCCTCTACCTTGTTCTCCACCTTTGTATCCACCTCGATCTCCTCATGGTGCATTGTACTGAGGTACCTGATTATACTACACATGATTATATTGTGGTTTCATAGTGTTGTATTGTGGTTGCACAGTGGTATAATTTTTTCGTGCATTATTATATGGAGGTATTACACAGTTGTACTCAGGTACAACCTTTCCTATCATCATTTCTTCTTGCACCATATATGTATCTGAAGTTATTTCCCTCATCATCTCCATCGTCCTACAATCTTTATCATCATGACCTACTGACTTGCAAAAATTGAAGTATGAACTCTTAGGTATCGTATGATGCTTTTGCATCATTAGACAATGATATGGATCGTTCCCATACATTTTAGAAATATCACAACATGGTCCTCCTATTGGAAATGAGTTTGGTAACCATGTTTCCATATACTACACTAAAGTTGGACATTCATTCTTATGGTGTCCTTTTTTCCTACATGTCATACACCAAACATATTCTCTTCTCTTTTCCCTTATTCTGGTTAAGTTGAAATGTGAGGTTCTTCAGATCCTCCTTCAACTCCTCTATTGTTGGATCTGTCTTCTGATATTTTTTCTCTTCTAGTCGTAAGGCTTCCTGTAGAGCCTCTACCTGAGTTTGGAACTTTTGTTGTCTCAATGGGTATTTCAAATTTGGTAGCAGTGAATTCACAAAGAGATGTTTATGTTGCATGTTAGTCATAACATACTTCATCTTACCTTTGAGATTCTTAAACCTATGGTAAATCTCCCACACAGGCTCACCTAGTTTCTGCCTTATTCTAATCATCCCATTCATGTACTGATCTTCTGAGATAGGATTCTAAAATTCATTTATATGTAGTTTCTTCACATCTGCAATAGTCCTTGTTACTCCCGGTGGACTATTTACATCTAGGCTCATGTACCAATCTAGTGCATGGTCTCTTAGTATAATAGCTAACTGAACAAGTTTGTTATCCTCATATGTGATCTTCTTTGCTTCCCATATCCTCTCACAGATGAAAAAGTGTTTTTCAGGGTCCTCAGATGCCTCTCCCTTAAATTGTAGTAACTTGATCATGGGATCATGTCCTTCCATCGTGAACTGTGTTGAACTACTACCTCTGTGCGGTGTATATATTTGACTGCTACTTTATGAATTGGCTCCTCGAGTTGTTTCTCCTTGCTTGGATGTACTTCTTGTTGTCTTTCTTCCACTAAAATTCAGTTGTCTAAATGGTGGTTTTCTTTCTGGTGTACTAGTCACACATGGGGTTATGGGTTCCACACTAACACTAACATGGATGGGAGTTATGCCTTTGGTTCCTACCCTTGGACTGCTTGTCTTCCTTTCATATTTTTTGTGTAGTATTTCCTCAATATGATCCATAGCTCGGAGATCCTCTACCTCTTCCTCATCACTTTTCAAGCCCTCTCTATAAACTATGGCTCTCTTCTTGTTATTCATCTTATATTGGTAGGGTACTCCAATGCACTTCTTTCCATTTTTTTCCATTATCTATTTTATATGATCTTCCTCCATCATGATTGGTTCCATGGATTCCTCCTTCTTTCCCTTATCCATATCATCCTCCATTTCTCCACCTCTTGTCAGTGCTTCCCCCCTTCCCCCATACACGCAGGGATGTTTAGTTGTCTAATTCCATAGTCATCACACCATTGTTATACAGTAAAATCTTGATGAACATATACATAGATCTAATATACTTACATGTAGGTCCTTTTAGAAACTCATGCTTTCATGTGTTGTATGACCTCATGGTATCTACTGCAAATTCGGTGATAAATCCTACAACAATATTTCTTAGCCATAAATATACTATGCACGTAAATTTATTGTTAACTTGTTGTAACTTCGCAATATCCACAAGATTCCACTTGAGCTATCTGATTCAATTTGCAGGGTGGTTTTCTTTTAACCTCAATAGCCACTCCTGCTACCCATGTGGAAAATCACAGAAAAATACCTCATGCAAGTCAATAAACACGTATTTATCCAGATATTTTTGTAGTGTTATCTTAGGGTTTCTATTATCCTTCTATGAAAACTCAAGTTTTTTTGTTTTCAACCATATTTCGACCTTCACCTTCATTGGATTCCATGGCCTAAACATTCCTTTTTATACCTTCATTTTCTGCATGCTTCATTTACGGATCCCTTCCACTTAATCCCATGCAATTCTAGCTGACAACGGAACCATTTGTTGGATATTATATATCTCTCTATATAATTGGGTTGAACTAGGTTCATATCTGAACAATTTTCCAACAAATCCCTCTAAAACTATCGGCCCACCCGGTAAACTAGAAGGAAGCACAATACATAGAGTGCATTTCACAGTCTCACCCGATATAGTTCTATGGGTGACTGCAAAGCTCAAGTTCTTGCATCTAGGAGAGAGTGGGGATCTAGGGTTATAATTGATCTTCTTCAGTAATTGATCTTATTATTCTCTATATTGTTCCTAATATTCATTTATTTGTTAAGCCTATGCATGCACTCTAATAGATATAACTGAACCATTCATTCATGCAATCATAATCTAACTACTGACATAAGGTAAATATACATAGGTTTTACCATGGTTCACCCGCTCCTTGACTATGTCCACAAAGATATGGCTTCTTAGGCTCTTTTATTAGGTTTGCTGCAAAATATGGCGCTACATGCACTATATCTTTGATCATACAATCATGAAAAAGGTTCCAAAACCTCTGTGAGGAAAACTAGATCACACTAGGCTCCTGAGACTGTGATATAACCCTCCATATCTAGCTACTTTACTCTTCTACATCTCAACATCTTACAAAAATTTATCATAACTATTTTGGAATCTTTTCAACAGTCCCAAAATCAAAACCGCCCCCGACCTAGACCTCCTAGGTTCTTATTTATACTATTTTACCAGCTTTTTAGCCATTACAATCTCTTACCAAAACCCTAACCCTAACATGGTTAGGTTTTCCTGCTTGTGAACCTTTCATGGTTTCCTCCTTTGCATACATCTTTCCCTCACACGTGTTTCTTTCCCTGTCAGTTTTTCTTCTCCAAAATTGGGTTTTACCTTCCAAAAATAGACATTACCTCAAAATAAGCCTGCGCCCAACAAAGAGTGAGACATATAATGTTATTTTTGGATTAACACAATGAGCCTCCTTCACTATAAAGTTTTACAAGCCCGGATAAGGTAAGCTTGACAGTTTTTCACTTTTAGAGAGTCCAAAAAAACAGTAAAAGAAGACTCTTGAGTGATATTTTTCATAAGTTTAACCTCCAAGGCCTGAAAAAGAATAAAATCATACCAAGGAGAACTCTTTTGGTCACTAGGGACTGAATATTCCTTTTTCATACATAGTCCAGTCGGTCCGTAAAAAGGTTAAATTTATACCAAAATGACATCTCTTCAAAACCATTTTAGTGAGTGTGACAAAGACAAGATCACTCAACTATCTTTTCAATTTTAAGGAGTCTTAAAAGAGATTAACTATGGACTCACTTTTCATTTTTCATAATTTAGTCCCCTAAGCCCGAACAAGTATAAAACATAACTTAGGAGAACTCTCCCGGTGAGACATGTCTCTCAAGGTGTACCCTTTTCCTAGGTAATATATTGGTCGGAAGAAGGGTTAAACTTATTCCAAATAGATGTTCCTCCTGGGCCAATTAATGAGTGTGAAACAAATAAGGTCACTCGACAATATTTTCTTGTTTAGGGAGTTTGAAAAGGGCTTAAAGAAGACTCCAAGGGGTTTCATTTTTCATAAATAATCTCCAAGGTCCAAAAAAATCATAAACCAATATCAGGGAGAATGGCCCTTTTTCACAAATTTTGTCCCTCAGACCTAAAAAAGGGTTAAACTTACACCTGGGAGTACTCTCCTAGTGAACCGTAGCTCCTAGGGCATACCTTTTTCATAAAATTAGTCATGCAAACCAAAAAAGGGGTAAACTGTCACCTGACAGATGTGTCGTCGAATTTCACTATGATGAACATGAAGGGAAATAAGATCGCTCGACAATCTTTTCAATTTTAGAGAGTCTGAAAAGGGATTAAAGAAGACTCGAGGGGGGCTCATTTTGTTAAGTAATATAAATGAGGCCAAAAAGGATAAATAATATCTCGGTATATGTCCCTTTCAAATTTTAATTGATATTGAAAGACAACAAACCATTCTCTTTTGGAGTCCCTCGAGTATAGGCCAGAAAAATATGAAGAAGAAGGATGAGGCTTCAACACAATGTCATGGATGAATTACTCCCAATCCTATAGAAGACTCGCAAGATGGATGAAATAATGCAAGAAAAGTATCTATCTAGGGAATCCAAGGAGAGGAAGGATCTACCACCTAATTACAACACTTTTAAATAAACATAGAAGGTTTTGTGTTGCACTTCGGTGGGATTGACCCTATGTCAAAGAGAAAATCGTTAATAAAATGCAAGACGTAAGGAGATAAAGGCCTACCCTATATGCAAATGGAGAAAACACAATTTTTTCACGGGATGATATAAGTAGTACCCATTGTTGGGCTCTAAAGATGTCCTAAAAACAACCTCTATGCATCAACTGAAGGTAGGCGCTGGCACAAGCATTTTACTTGTTTCCTATGTAGGTTCTTACCTTCCATTTTCAATACCCAATCCTCCAAAGATGCAACACCTGTAAAGGAACAACAATCATAAAGGGAATGATAGTTGTTCTATTCAAATGAATGACACTTCCTGTAAAGGGAACATCAATCGTAACAAGGGAATGATAATCGTTACATTGGGCCAAACTAATGTTCAATTAATTGCATTGTAGTACTTTCCCAACTATCTAATTTGTCAATCCGAGTTTCGTAAACTTACGAATCACATGCAAAGTATATGCAGGATTGAAGTGGAACTAATCTAATCTAATTTTTAAGCTACAATTGAAATTGAATCATTAATATAATGCAAGAAGTTGAAACACATTACATGGAATTGAATTGCTACAACACACAACTGAAATGAAATTGCGTAAATGAAATTAATCTAGGAATGGGAAATTGCATAAATGAAATTAATCTAGGAATGGGAAATTGCGTAAATGAAATTAATCTAGGAATGGAGAACTACAAGAAGGAAAAACAAATACAACATGTGAAGAGTTGAATGACACAACAACATATGTTAGCACACACCAATGAAGCAATCTTACATTACAATAATCAAATCAATCTTTATAACAGAATAATGAAAGAATAGAAACCAAAACTATGAATCAAAGCTAAGAATCCCTTTCTTCCAAATTACAAATCTAAGACTAATCCAGATTTCTACTTGAATCTTAATGACTAATGTTAATGACTACTCAAATTCTCATCCTAATTACTCCATGTCTACTCCTCATGAAGAGAGAGAACTCTCTTTTATACATGAGAGCCTTGAAGATAAGATAACCATCTCATAATTATAGATCCACTATTCTCTCAACTATTTTTCCATTATTACAAAATATAATCCCTTCAAATTCTGACACATATCTCGCATACATCTTGGATAAGATATTCCAACCAAATCTCCATGATCTTCTCCTTGAATTATCTCCTCAAATCTTGAAATGGTGGAGGAATTATTTGAGAAGTCCTTTTGAATTAATCCTTCACATATTCCTACACATTACAAAGCTCACACATTTTTGAGATATATATGAAAATATGTCGATTTTATAAACTTTAATCACAAATTCTCTTTTAATACTAAAATGAATAAAGTAGAGAATAATAAGGTGAAACCCAAGTATATTTATGAAATGATATCATGAAAGGTTAATGGGGCAATGAAATGGGAAGAATGATGAAGGGAAAGGTGGACGAAAATATGACATTTCTGAGCCCCAACATAACCCCCAACTAAACTTTTTGCGTGTCCGCATGCAACTATGCATGGATCTTATCAAGAAATTTTTGGCATCGGAATGTTGGCTTTGAGTGATGATAATGAATGTTTCCAGGATGGGATTTACATGAGTAAAAATTGACATTTTCTTATGGTTGGTTCTTGTGTGACAACCATGAATATAAAGAATGTTGGTTCTTGTGTTAACAACATTCATTTTGTTATTTGTTCTCTTGTTGTTATGATAATAATTTACCCATATTCTTACTAGAAAACATATGCTATCAATGTGCATAAGGAAACATCATTGAGTATAAGGAAGCCCTTTTTCATATTTGTGAATCATGCCAATATGTATATCAATGCTTATGAAGCAAAGTGCAACAGAGTATCGTTGAAAAAGAAATGTTGGTAAATGGTAAGTGAGAGGGAAAATGGAATGATGGTAGTGGAAAAATGGAGTGATGATAGTGAATAAAGTCCCCTACCCCCCAACTGAACCGGTTGCATGTACGCATGCAATTGGCATAAGTCATAGAAGGGAAAAGGAAAAGGAGTTGGTGAGCGAATTTTCCAAATTATTCATTGCTAGCAGTTGAGGAATTACATGATTAAAGTTTAGAAAATAACATACCTCCACTTACCCAAAATGTTGATGAACTATGCAATAGTAATATGGTTGATGCAGCTGCTGGAGCATGAAAGATGTCACTTCTGTAGGATCATGTGAAAGGTGACTACTGCTAGAGCTGCGACTGCTGTCTGCTAGATCAGAGAATGTGAAGTGGAGGAATCTGAACTGCTACTGAATGAATCATGGCAAAGAGGAAGTATGAAAGTGAAACTGTAGTACTCTCAGATAGCTGAAGTCATGATGTTGTAACTGATAAGGAAGTTAGGAAAAATTGTATAGCCTTCACCCGCTACAACCCAATGGTACAATTCTAATCATGCAAATGGATGTGTCAATGTCGAGCATGAAGAGAATTTATTGGATTACCGACCATTGATGAATGTCGTTAACCAATGCGAGGAAAACTCACCATTGATGTCAATGAGTGCCAAGGTACCCGAGTACATCTTGTGAAGTGCGAATGAATGAGATGATGTCAAGCCACTTGCAAGATCTAACGATCAAGGGATATTGATGCATTCCCATGATTGTCAGCAAGAGAACTTGCCATTAAGGCATGCAAGCCTCTAGGTACTCAAAATGGACTCTAGTCTATATCCTAGATAAGGTGTTGAGGTCGATCGGGAAAGACTTGTTGAAAGGTGGGCCTTAAGGAATCCCACATCAGTTAATGCGAGTTCTAATAAAATATTGGTAGGACTATAGGAAAGATCTCAGTAGCAACAATGTTTATGGCAATGCAATGTAGTCATGGAAAGGGAACTGGATATTTTTATTGACAAGGAAAAATGAACTGAAAAAGATAAAGAGATGTATGCAACTCAAAAAGATAGGCATATGTGAAGCCATGATAGATAAGGAAATGAAACAGTGGACTTCAATATATGGATGATGAATAATCTTGGAAGGAGAAGGGTAAGTGATCATGTCATGATACAAATGGTTTATGAAAGACTTCTTATGATAAATGGTGTGACATGTGCGATAGAAACTCAACTCTTTCAAATTGTTAACAAAGCATGCTCTTTTCGGAAAATTTTCTATGATTCTTGAAAATCACTTATGCAAGAAATTCGATCATCTTTGAACCTGTAAAATGTTAGCACTAATCCTATAGCAAATATTGTGAGAATATTGAAAACATAAAGTGCATAAATTAATACTAATGTTATCAACCTAATGAAAAATGAAATGTGTTTTTACCGGTTGGTGATAACGCATTTTTGACAATCCTCTTCGTGAATACCTGGTGAAGTGACCTCACAACAATTTTAGCATAAAAAGATAAAATCATGATTCCAATGATGTTTTTAGGAAATGTGAAAATCCATTTGTAAAAGTTTTTATTTTTTACAATATTTTGATTTTTATTATTTGTTTATGTTTATATAT
>ML779765.1:483286-514362 GCA_009831015.1 Picea engelmannii | reverse complement strand
CACTCACCCTCACTTTAATCATAAAGTTATCTTTTAATTTGCATCTCACAAATTAATTTGACTAAGACCCATATTCGGCAATTTCTCCCCCTTAGGGCCTAGGGAAGAGAAACACTTGCCTTGGTACATAATTTAACAGGCCATTCACCGGGAAAGTGTCTGGATTTCCCTCCAAATTGTGCAGGTGGAAAGAGTTGGGACCTAGTTTTTCAGAAATTACAAATGGTCCCAACCAGAGATTCTAGAACTTGGTGTGTTCCCCTTTTACCTCATGCGGTTTATCCTATTTGAGAACCAAGTCTCCTACATCGAAGTTCCTATATGAAGAAGAGTTTGAATCAAACCATCATTTTACAATTTGTTGATGCTGATCTAGTTTTTTCTTTTCTTGCGCTCTTACTTCCTCCAATTTTAATAAGGCATTAATTCAACTTTCCAAAGGAGGGAAGTCCTCTTCTTGGACTTTTTGCAATAATCACAGAGATGGAAATAAAACCTGTGGAGGGAATATTGCTTCTCTTCTGTAGAAGAGAAAGAAAGGGGAATTACCAACAGAGGTTTTTGGTGTCACCCTATCAGCCCAAAGCACATTATATAGTGTTGTGTGACAGTTCTTATGGTTTTCTGAAATTGTCCTCTTAATGATCTTGATTAAATTTGTATTTGTCAATTCTGCTAGACCATTTCCTTGAGGGTAGTAGCTGGCAGAATATTTCAATTTAATCCCTTTTTCTAAGGAAAATAAATTCATATCAAGGGATGAGAAATAAGATTTGTTATCAAAGACCAAACATTCAGGAATGTCGAATCAAATAATGATATGCGAATTAAGGAAAGATACTACCTAATTTGTGTTTACCACTTTCAAAGGTGCAGCTTCGGACCATCTGGTAAAATAATATGTTGTTGTAATAATATACTTATGTTACTGTGAGGAAGAAGAATTAATTGGTCCTATGATGTCAAGGCCCCATTGCTGAAAAGGGGAATCTACAATGACAGGTTGCAAAGGAAATGTTGTCTTCTTAACCCGTCTTGTTGCCTTTTGGCAAACTATACATTTACGACACAGCATGTGGGCATCTTTAAACAAAGTGGGCCAATAGTACCCAGCTCTTAACACTTTGTGAGCAGTGGTTTCTCCGCCAAAGTGTCCACAAGCTTCACTTGCATGAAGTTTAGATAGTACTTTTTATGATTCTTCCTTTTCTAAACAACACATAAGAACACCGTCAAAATTCTTTCAAAAGAAGACGTCATTTATTAACTGGAAATATGTAGATTTTAACATGAGTGCTCTTCTGTTTTTAGGATCAATATGGTGAGGGGAAGATCAATGTGTCAAATAAAATTTAACATTCTCATACCAAGAATTGGCAACAACTTGCGCACAGCTGATTTGTTTTTTGTTATGTTGATTTACAGTTACGGTGTTAATTTGACTTTCTTGTTCTTTAACTAAATCAAAAACTAGTTTACATAGGCCTTGACCTCTAATAATTTGTGCAAGGGTTATTTCAAGGTCATACTCTTGTAAGGATGTCATCCAATTTTCCCTTTTCTCACCTAGTTCTTTTTGTACTAGCAGATTTCTTACAGCTGGGTAAGGAACAATAACCTTGGTTCTCGATTTCAGTAGGTATGACCGAAAGTGTTTTACTTCTTTAAAAACAACATATGCATGTTGATCTACTGCTAGATAATTAATCTCTTCTCCTTTGAAAAATGATCTCATGAAGGCAATGAGTATCTCATTACTTTCAGTGTTTTTCTGTGTTAACACAGCAACATAAGATCAGTCAGAAGCAAAGGTGTAAAGAGTGAAATCCTGAGAGAAATCGGGACTCATCAAGGAAGGATCTTATACTATTGATTTTCTAATGGAGTAAAAATCTTGACTTTCTTGTGGTCCCCAATGGTACAAAACATCCTTTTTAATTAAGTTTTGTAATGGTCTTACCATTTCTGAAAAACTTGGTTCAAATCTTCTGACAAAATTAATCTTGCCTAAAAATGATTGCATGGCTTTTTTGGAAGAAGGAGGGGGGATTTTAGTGATTGCTTGGGTTCTTTCAAGTTCAATGATCATTTCTTCTTTTGATACTATAAACCCTAGAAATTTACCTTGCTCTACTGCAAAGACTGATTTCTTAGGTTTGATAGATATATCGAATCTACGACATCGTTCTAGTACGGCCCTAAGGTGAGACAAGTGATATTTCTTGTCTTTAGAGAAAATGGTAACGTCATCAAGATAGACCACAACTGATTTATTTATGATACCACAAAAAGAAATGTCCATTGCTCTCTGAAAAGTGGCTCTGGCATTTATAAGCCCAAAAGGCATTTGCCTATAGGAATAAGTCTCCCATGGGGTATGAAAGGTGGTTTTAAGCTAGTCTGAGGGAGACATGAGGACCTAGTTATATCCCGAAAAACCATCTAACAGAGAAATTCTTTTAGCACCAGATACTTGTTGAAGAATTTGTTCCATTGGAGGAATGGGATAGTTATCGTTATCATATGCTCGGTTCAAGTTTCGAAAGTTGACATAGATTTGAATTTCACCACTTTTCTTCCTTATAGGAACTAGATTAGACACCCATTGTGTGTGTCTTACTAGGAAAATTGTGTTTGCATTTAGTAATTTATTTAGTTCTTTTTTAACAATGGGTTCCAATTTAGGGTGCATCTTTCTCAATTTCTGCTGAAAAGACTAAGCTTGGGGTTTCATGGGGATGACATGTTGTATGATATTAGGATCAAATGTTTTCAAATCATCATACGTCTAGGAAAAAACATCTTTAAATTCTTTAAACAATTTTATAAAAGCATGTCGTTCTTGCTTGGAGCATCCTATTCCCAAATTGATATTTTGAGGATTATCATTTGTCCCTAAATTCATCGTTTCATAAATCAAAGAAGAACTATTCATTTTGCAATTAACTGACTCTCTAAACTTATCATGCAAGTCATAAAACTTCTCTAGTCTTACAATAGATCTGGGGATAGAATTTACTAGATCAGATGTCGATTCAGGAGATCTAGGATCTGATATTACCGTGAAATTGCGGAGGTTTTCATCATGAGTGCCTTCATCAATGACTACACCTTGGAAGGTGTCCTCCATATAAAAAATGTTGATGATCTGTTGGTCATCGTCGAACGCTCTCCAATTGGTGATGTTATCCGGGATTGATGGCATGAACAAAAATTCAATCGAAAAATCATTTGGAGAAAGACCTTTTGAGGGAAATAGTTTAGAAGAAACATTAGCTAATAAATCAACCTCTGAATTATTTATTCTAGGAATGGAATTTATGTTAAATGCTGAAAATATTTGCATTAAACTCCATACCTCAGTTTGGTAAATTTTCAGATGTGGTGATAAGCAATGTATGGAGTTTCTTACCTACCTAACCATGATTTATGAACCACCGAATACCATTAAATTTTGTACGTCCATATCCAAAGCTTTCCTAAACCCTTGTATAAGTGCTTCGTATTCGGTGGTGTTATTAGTGCACTCGAACTCTAATCGACAGGCAATGAAATTCTTATTACTTGTGGGATCGATGAGTATAGGAGAGGTTTTGGTCATGAAGCTACCAAGTAAGGTATTCATTCCCTGCATTTCAAATGAATTACCAAATGTAGTGAAATGTTCATTTGCATCATTTAAATATGTCACGATTTGTTTAATATAGTGTTCTTTGTTTATCCTAATTCTATTTGGCTGTCCATTTTTTGACAGCCACAAATGAGACCAATCTGCGGCAAAGTAACCATACAACTATTTGGACCAGTCCCTACTTAAAAACAAACCATAGACTTCAAGGATGTCAACAACAATAATGTCAATAATTTGGTGAACCTTAGGATTGGAAGATAATCTAACCAAGGCATTCTTAATCTCATCGATTACCTTAATGCTTGTCTGATCCAGCTGAATGATTTTGAGATTAGAAGGTTGAACTTTTGCATTAATTTTTTGACAAACAGATAGAGGCATTACATTGGACGATGCATCGGAATCGACCATACAATTATGTACATTCCTATTAAAAATTTCAAAGGTTAACAAGAAAGGGGGGACATTTTTTCAAGTGTTAACAGCAGAATTCTGTTAATTTTTAGTTGTTATCCCTAAAACAATGTTATCTACATTTGATACAGTTTTTTCATCTAAATCCCTTTTATCAGGAGGTTCAGATATCATTTTAGTTGGGATCCTTTTGTTTTTTTTTGAACCAATTTCTGCAGTTTTCTTGCTGCTAGGATCGTTGTTTTTACTGTTCTTAGTGATGCTTTGAAGTATTTTTTGCAAAATAAGGGGAAATTTTAGCAGCTCAAAAATAGAAATATTAGCCCTCAATTTTTTAAGATCTTTGATTAAATCGTATTCTAAAACAGCGGCTGCTAAACTTTGTTTAATTTTAGCCTGCTTCAACTGTTTTGGAAACACATTATTACTCACTTCAAAAGAAGGTTTGTTCTATGTCTTGCTTCTTGTGTTGTAGGGGTGGACAGTTTCAAAATTTTCTTGGAAGATACAATCCGAGAAGTGACCGAAGATATTGGGGGATGATTCATCCTCTTCCAGTTCTTCTTCCTCAACTACATCTTCAAAACTTTTAGGAGGGATAGAAGTATAATTATTATGTGCTTCTAAGATATTTTGCAAAGCATACTGCAAGATTTCGAAATTCAGACCTTCAATGGGTGGGTTTGGCCGGTTGGGAGGAAAAGGTTTTCTCAAAGGTGGTTTAAAACTTCCTTTTCTTGAGGATGCCTCCTTGACCGATCTCTTCCAGTCCATAACTTGATTTGACAATTTTTGGAAAGCTTTTTGCAAGCTTTCTAAGTTTAAAGTTTCTGGTTGACTTTTAGCTTAAGGAGGCCTAGTAAGAATTTATATTTTCCTTTTAGAGGATGAATTTGTTTCAGCTTCACTATTGAGATTATATTTTAAGCTTAATATATCCTTTTCAATTTGGATTGCCTCCTCAAAGGCTCCTAACAAAGTGTTCTTTTTAGACCTTTTGACCCATATGGAAATATTGTTGTGCAAAGCTTTAGCATAATATACGACAATCAGACTTTCCACAGGCATTGAATCTAGAGGGATCTTATTCTTTAGAGTAAGGAATCTCTAGTTGAAATATTTTACTTTTTCCTTAGGATTCATTTTTAGACTCGAGAGCTCCATAACCAAGACTTGGGAGATTTATCATCTCCAAACTTCTCTTAGAAACAGGTTTCAAATGTGTCCCAAGAGATGATGGTCTAGGGCTGTTGAGAAAACTACCATGTAGAGGCATTTCCCTCAAAAGTATAAGGAAAGAGTCTACATACTACATCTTCAAGATCTACATTTCGAATTCTAATGGCCAACATAAAAAAAAATATATGATCCTCAGCAGATTGTTTAGAATCTAGATCAAATTTAGGCAACCATTTCTCCAAGTGTTTTGGCAATGGATGTTGTGGTCCAGGTACAGCCACGACATCTTGATTGAGCCATGGTCTAGCAGGATTGTTTTGGTTTTCCATGGGTGTTGGTGGTGTTGAAGGTTGATAAGATTCAGATGAGTAACTGCCTTCGTCAGATGATTCTCCTCCTAAAGAGGATGGAGATGAATCAGGTGGGGAAGGTGGGATACCAGACCCTCCGGCCCCAAGATTAGGTGTTTCGATAGGATCGGTGGTATTATCTCCTAAAGGATTTGAGAGTATACCAGTGCGTTTAATTTTTTCTCGGATATCTAAGAATTCTAAGGGTTGATTAAGTGGCCTACCAGATTTTTTGATACGGTCTAAGAAACTATGTGTCCTTATGAGTGACTAACAAAAAATTTATTGCACGTCGTCCCCTTGAAGAGATGGTGTCATTGGTTCAACAGGAATCTCAAGATTAGCATTTGAGGTAGTTTTTGTTTCAATTATAACGTTGTTGTATAAGCGACTACGCGTTATGATAGGCAAGTGAGTGTGTGGGAGAGGATTCTTACGACCTCCATGTTCCATCAATTGAATTCAAGACCTCCTTCTAGCGCCATTTTTTGACAACAAAATTTGACATGCCATCAACTGGAAGAATAGATCTGGTTTGGGGTTGTCTAAACAACCCAAGTCATTTGGTGTAACCTATTTTGATGGGTTTAATGGCTCGGTTAGCTAGCTAGGGTCCTAAAATAAAGAAAAGAAATAAAATAACTAATGATAAGACTATAATAATATATAAATCTTCCCCGGATGGGGTGACACGCGGACAAGCGGAACCACATGGAGGCGGCATGGGAGGGGCCATTTATAATGGCTCTCACCACACACATAGCCATTTATGAATAGCACTACCTCCGTCGGCCTCCATTCTCTGATGGGGATTTGAATGAGCTTTAACTGGACGGATAGCCAGAGCATTAAGCTCCTGGCTTTAATGGCAGCCATCATAATTCATCCCTCCAGCAGCATTGACATAAATCTTAGGGTAAGTTCGAAGCTTGTTGAGCAGCAGTGTAGTTGTGGTGTTTTCGACGTTCTGGCTTTGCTCCTTGCTCCTTCCATGCCGAGGCTAAGAGGGAAGCCCCGCAGGGGAGCCAGCTGGTGCACTGCCGACTCCAGAAGGAAGAGGCATAGGAACTTTTAGTGAGTAGTGAGTGTGGCTAGGCAGAGACGGTGTCGAATGAAAACGGCAGCTTGCTCGCCCCCCAGAACTTTTGTAGAAGAAGACTCGGACTTGGAACTCCCATCAGACTTCTCAAAAAGAAAAATGTTTATGGTACCAGACAATTGGGATCCCCCGACTTGTTTTGTTGCAGTAGAAGCACTGCCCCATTCCACAAGAGTCCTAGGTCCTTGTGCAGTGCAAAGCGACGAGCACAACACCTGCGTGGTTGAGGAGGAGCCACCGAGTAGCCCCATAGAATTGAAGACAAGCACGGAGGTGCCGGGACGAAAAGAGACAAAGAACGAGTCGCAGACACCGCCCTTGTCACCCCTCCTGCACCCGGAGCATTTGCATTTGATATTCGAGATCCGAAGCCTGGTTGATGACCAACTCTTCAGAGCAGTCTGTGTCAGCCAGCGCTTGGACATGCTCTTTGCGGACTACTCCAGAGCCACTCCTCGGCAACAATTCCCAACCTGCTCTCAACCATTTTCCATCCCAGCCAGCAGTGGAAAAGCGAAGGAAACTCACGAGGACTCTGGGGATTAGGTTTTCTTCTGTCTTCCATGTTTTCCAAATATTTTTATGTATTCGTTTACCAGAGCCGTAGCTCTGCAGCTATTAGCATGGTTAGCATTAGAACAGTAAGATTGTTGTCAATTTTGAATGGATACCCTAGTTTCCTATGGGCAGGGTGGTGCAGTGCACTCTTTCCTTTTGCATGGTACTGTGGCCAGGCCAACTGTCCTGGTTTCCTACATAGGCAGGACAGCTGGCACCTGCGTGTCACTTGTACTCCTTTTTATGAAGTCATAATATAATAGGTTCCACCTTTTTATTTAAAAAAAAATAATAATATATAAATCTTAATCTAATTATTTACAAATACATTCAACATAAATATAAATATGAACATGCCATTATGTACAGAGTAATTACAGATTGCAAGTTTTTAGTGGATACCTTGCAAAATCAATGTTTGGTAACTATTTTCAAAAGTAGATAAAGAAAGAACATTTTTTTTTCTATTCATAAATCTAAGAACTTAAATTAAATATGTTATGAAACAAGGATATAATGATGGTCAAACCCAATCTAAAACTATCATGTTTTTCTAATAGGTGAAATAACATAAATTAAATGGAAATAAAGCTAACCTGAAATTAGTTGTATTCCATGTCTATGCCTCTGTGCGATCCAAAACTCCAGTTTTCCCACCTATAGAAAAAATATGTAACAGGCTTGTATTGATGCCTCCCAAATAAATTTCAGGTGCTTATCGACATCTATGATATGAGAACAAAGTAGTAGACATGTGTGTACATTGATATTATAATTATGAATTATTACAGTAACATAAATCTTAATGTAAGGCATTCATTTTATCAATCAACTAAACATCACGAGTAAATCATGACATTAAAATTGATATAACGATCATAGTAATAATTTGTGAAACAACAAATTACAGACAACATTTAAAACATTGAATAAAATGTAACATCATATGTCATATAGACTAAAGCTATACAACACATTAATATTCCAAAATAAAATAGACAAAAAATTAACGAGACAACTTCACATTGGTATAAATCTGAAATGCTAAAAGATGGACCATTAAGTTATGAAGATCATTTTTTCATAATCTGATCCATGCCAAGATGTCTACTACTTAAAAAATGAAAATTATTTAAAGTGTTTTGAAATCACATTCTCCTATCTCACAGGATAGGATAGGATTTCATAAAATCAAAATATTACAAAAATAGTGGGCAAACAACCAATCATAACAGAGCTGATTTTACTCAAAATTTGACCAAAGATTTCGCAAATCAAAATGAAAAGGAAACACTAATCATTCAAATGCATAATAGAATATGTTTCCCCCGGATGATCAGCAACCGGATCTACTATTTCCTAAAAAACAAAACAAAAAATAAGTTAGGAAATAACCCATAACTAATTACTAACTTTTTATTTAAAAGAGACTTGGCTACAGAATCGAAAGATTTTGTATCCAATATTATCTTAGCAAAAAAAATTAAATTCCAAATTGATTCAATTCAAAATAGATAATAGGAATAAAACAAGAGAGAAAATTGTTTTACCATTTTAAAAATTTACTAAAGATGGGTCGGGTAGTTCAGAATTATTTATCGCCTTGACAGTGGTTGCATTTTTTATCACTATGTTCCCTGAACTCTTAATGTGTTTTGTCTCCTTCTCTATGTGCGTTTTGAGGTCGAGATTTTCTTGTCTCAATGATTCATTTCAGTGGTAAGTGTTTTGATTCAAGCCTGAAGAAGGGGGATATCAGTGTAATACCGCTCGATCCAATGGAAACAAGCATCACAATGTATAGGAGGAATGGCAGGTCTATGGAGTGCATGGTCAAACATGGGTGTATCCATCTTACCTGTTATTTACTTTTGATTAGGCCTGATACCAAAGAACCCCTCCTTACCCTTGAAGCACAGTGGAAAATTTGTCACAAAGTCTGAGGGTTAAGTAGGAGCAATTACTTTCTTCTTGTAACCCTACAAATCTGGGTCTTCAAGAACGCGGAATTATTTGATCTCAGGGTCTGAACACTCGTCGATCTTGATCAGACTGATCAAGCTCAGATGAGTGTTGGATCGGTTCCTGATCTTTCTCGAAATTTGGTGATCTTCCCTTTTGTTTTTGAACCCTGAGTCTGTGCATTTCTTTGTTATTCCTTTGCGAGGTTTTTCAACATCCGGGTTAATAATAACATTCAATATAACTTCATTTCAGGAAAAAAAAGAATTAATAACCTTCAACTTGTCATTTCCTTTCTCAGAAAAAACCTGTAGGTGAAGACTTACTCGGCATCTATAGGGATTTTGTTGGTAGATTATGGGGTATCAATTGAAAAATTGGACTGGTTTTTAATCAGTGGCTCGTCTAAGAAAGGGTTTGTTGTAGGAAGAGTCTGTGAAAAACTGTTCCTTATCAAGAAATTTTCCCAATTATCACCCACGGTGGACAAGTGATGCATCAACAAAATCTTAACCAAACCGTGATGGAACAGGCGTGAATCAAGACTTTGTCTTTAATATCTCTTAGACATTTTATAGAGACTTCTCAATAGATAAAATGGCATGTCAAATTCAAAACCAATGAAATGCGTAAGTAAGTGAATATGGTAGAGGAAGCTTAATTTGTATCGACCCTCATAGGTCACGAATTGTTTGATGATCATCAATGGGCTATGCCACCTAGGTTTAACCAGGGATATGGGAATACCTTTTTTGCAACAGTTGATCTTTCGGGATGTCAAAAATAAGCTCCATGGAACTCCTTCAATTCATGAGTTTTCGAACCATTTCTCTCATGTTGATGGAAGCCCTATTGCTTCATTTACAAACCCCTCAGTTAACTCCAAGTGTGTATCCCCAATTTTCACTTTGTAGCCATCGAAGGTCTGTGTGAAATCCTTCACCACCTGAAGGTTATAGCCTTCAAATATTTTAAGGAAAGCATCCCAGCCTTGGCCTTTTAAGTCCTCAATTGCATCGTCATGAGAGAGCAATGTCTGGCAGCCATTCAACTCCAAGAAAATGACAGGAGCCATGAAAAATGAAACAAAAATGTAACAGGGATAACTCAAAATAGTTTTAGGCTTGAATAGTAGGAGCGATAGGAACAAATCTGAATGGATAGTGGGTAAAATACCATAACAAAGCCTATGCATTATCATATCAAAGGTAGTGGGAGAAAACACCGAGGTTTTGATTGTAGATGTTTTACAATTCCATGTAATGAGAACCAGACATATAGAGTATTGAAACCTTGAATGCAATGAATGGCTCGTTAATACATTGTGCCAGCAAGATGAGGTAAGGACAGAGTACAGCAGGTGTGCATTGATCATCATGACTACTAACACGACTATTGAATTTTCAAAACATATTTAAAATGCTCTTCATAAATTGAACGCAAATCATCAAACCATATAATAACTATATAAAAACTCAAAACATTGAAAAACAGGTCACTCAAACATTAGATTTAGATTTGATATAAGCATGATGACCTTTAAAAGAATGCATTCTAAGGCATACAAATTATAACACCAAGCTAGGTTTTATGTTTGATTCATTCTTGCATTCATGAATCAAACATAAAATAAAATGAAATCGCAGACAATAAGAGATTAATCAAATTATTTCCTTACCCAATAATTATCTCAAAATTCTCAAAAACGTTTACGAAATCGAGGGGAAGGAAGCTACAGAAAATGCAATTTCTTGTTCAAATATCAAAATCATGTGGGGCTGCCAACAATGGCGACTTACTGGGCAAATTCGTTATCTCTACATCACCAGAAAATTCATGTTAGGATAGATCAGAATGATTGAAAAATTAAAGAACAGTCGACATCAAGTCAAGCATTTTGATCAAACTTAGAAAATCACACAGTCTAGCGTCAGATGAGTTTTTGTCCAAATACAATCTGGTAACAAGTTTTAATTACGAGTGAGACAACATTTAAGCAACTGACTCTAATACTATTAACAGGGCCATTGTTGCCAGCTAGCATCCATAGCCTCAGTAGGGATGTCGTTTAACCCACTCTAACACCTCTACCCTATCCAAGAATTATCCATTCAATATGAAGGACATTTTAACGATCAATTCCAAAAATTCATACCTGATCATTTTCTTGAACCGGCATTGCTTCGCTACTAGCAGGCCTGTTCAGTACCTCGATGAAGTTACCTTGGCATCATGCATGCATTTACCCATTGTCAGTAAACCTGTTCAGTATCTCGGTGGGTTTACAGACACTTCCCACACCTTGCAGTGCTTTCAATTCTCTAGAATTTATTAATAATTGACATAATCTTTATGATATTCAAGAGAGCGGGGTGATGCTGAAAATTTCAGATTTAGAAAAACTTGATATTTTCCAATTTTAATTTCTCGTTTGACAACCTTTATCATGAACTAAAATTTTAGTTTTTTTTTAAGAAAAAATTCTCGAGGATAGGAAGGCATACTTGAGTTGTTTTCTTTTAGAAATATGGATAGCATTAAGAGTTTTAATAATGATCGTATCTTCTCGTGATTAAAGTGAAACCAAGAACACTATTTTGAACAGAAAGTTTCGTCTGCTAGTCTGAGTTTTAGCAATTTACAGTATTGGTGCTTTGAAATGACCTCGACTGTTTCTTTAGATAAGAATTTTGATTTTCCTTTCACAAACAAATTTGTGACTCAGACATAAATTTATTTAGAAACCAATGAAAACAAGCAAAATCAAAAGAACCAAAATCAAAAAATAGAAAAGAGAATTAAAACAGAACAATATGTACAGAGAGATGCATCTAGATTCATCAAGAGAAACACCTTTTGTGCAGACAGAAAGAACCTGGACCTAGTTTTTCAGAAATTACAAATGGTCCCAACCACAGATTCTAGAACTTGGTGTGTTCCCCTTTTCCCTCATGCGGTTTATCCCATTTGAGAACCAAGTCTCCTACATCAAAGTTCCTATCTAAAGAATATTTTGAATCAAACCATAGTTTTACAACATGTTTACGCTGATCCATTTTCATCTTTGCTTGCACTCTTACTTCCTCTAGTTTTAATAGGGAATTAATTCAACTTTCCAGAGGATGGCAGTACTCTTCTTAGACTTTCTGCGATAATTACAGAAATGGAAGTAAAACATGTGGAGGGAGGATTGATTCTCTCCCGTAGATAAGAAAGAAATGGGAATTACCAACAGAGGTTTTTGGTGTCACCCTATCATCCCAAAGCACATTATATAGTGTGGTGTGCCAGTTCTTATGGTTTTCCTAAATTGTCCTCTTAATGATCTTGATTAAATTTTTATTTGTCGATTTTGATAGACCATTTCCTTGAGGGTAGTAGCTGGCAGAATATTTCAATTTAATCTCTTTTACTAAGGGAAATACATTCATATCAAGGGATGAGAAATAATATGTGTTATCAAAGACCAAACATTTAAGAATGTCAAATCGAGTAATGATATGTGAATTAAGGAAAGATACTACCTCATTTGTGTTTACCACTTTCAAAGGTGCAGCTTCAGAACATCTAGTAAAATAATCCATTGTTGTAATAATATAATTATGTTGATGTGAAGAAGAAGGATTAATAATTCCTATGATGTCAAGACCCCATTGCTGAAAAGGGGAATCTATAGTGAGACGTTGCAAAGGAAATGTTGCCTTCTTAACCTGTCCTGCAGCCTTTTGGAAAACTACACATTTACGGCACAACGTGTGGGCATATTTAAACAAAGTGGGCCAATAGTACCCAGCTATTAACACTTTGTGATCAGTGGTGTCTCCACTAAAGTGTCCACCATCTTCACCTGCATGAAGTTGAGATAGTACTTTTTCTGATTCTTCCTTTTCTAAACAACGCATAAGAACACCGTCAAAATTCTTTCAAAATAAGATGGCATTTATTAACTGGAAAGATGCATATTTTAACCTGAGTGCTCTTCTGTTTTAGGATCAAGATGGTGAGGGGAAGATCCATGTGTCAAATAAAATTTAATGTTCTCATACCAGGAATTGGCAGCAACTTGCGCACAACTGATTTGTTTTTTGTTATGTTGATTTACAGTTAAGGTGTTAATTTGACTTTCTTGTTCTTTAATTGAATCAGCAACTAGTTTACATAGGTGTTGACCTCTAAAATCCTATATAGGGGTTATTTCGAGTTCATACTCTTGTAAGGACGTCATCCAATTTTCCCTTTTCTCACCCAATTCTTTTTGTACTAGCAGATTTCTTACAGCTGGGTAAGGAACAATAACCTTGGTTCTAGATTTCAGCAGGTATGACCAAAAGTGTTTTACTGCTTTAAAAATAGCATATGCATGTTGATCTACTGTTGGATAATTAATCTCTTCTCCTTTGAAAAATGAGCTCATGAAGACAATGGGTATTTCACTACTTTCAACATTTTTATGTGTTAACACAGCAGCATAAGATCGGTCAGAAGCAAAGGTGTAAAGAGTGAAATCCTGAGAGAAATCGGAACTCGTCAAGGAAGGAGCTTCTACTATTTATTTTCTAATGGAGTCAAAAGATTGAATTTCTTGTGGTCCCCAATGGTATAGAACATCCTTTTTAATTAGTTTCTGCAATGATCTTACCATTTTTGAAAAACTTGGGACAAATTGTTTGACAAAATTAATCTTGCCTAAAAATGATTGCATGGATTTTTTGGAAGAAAGAGGGGGGAGTTTAGAGATTGCTTGGATTATTTCAGGGTCAATGATCATTCTTTCTTTTGATACTATTAACCCCAGCAATTTACCTTGCTCTATTACAAAGACCAATTTATTAAGGTTGAGAGATATACTGAATCTACGACATCGTTCTAGTATGGCCCTAAGGTGAGACAAGTGATCTTTCTTGTCAGAATTTCCCATTTTTTCCTTTTTCCTCCATCATAAACCTATCCCATTTCCCTAGAATAATTTTAAGAGGATAAATATACATGGAAGCATGGTTGGATCTTGGTGAAGAGGATCCCAGACCAAGTTTGTGGAGCAGTCACCCACCTTGTTGTAAGTAAACATTCTGATATCAATAAAAGGAATAGTTTTTTTGTCCTGAAATATGATGTCTCAAATCTTTGTATTTGATTTATGCTTTATTATAACATCTAACCTGTGATTTATATATGATATGGATGTTTTTAATTCCATGTTTATCTATTTGTGAATGAAATTCATCCTTGGGAGGAGGCTTGTAGTCAACAGAGCTATCGAGCTTGAGAGGATCGACACCGGACACGGAGTAAAAGGTAAAGTTACCTGATCTTTCTCACTTTGTCTTTCATGTATTAATCTGGGGTATATTCGGGGTAGTTAGAAAAGTAGGAGAATTTTATATGGTTAGATCTACCTAAATGTTGAACCCTAGTGTAGTCCATAGGGGGGTTTTCCCACTATAGCATAACTAGAGACCATATTGGGGAAGCCTTTAGGGTTTTAGGAGATTTTTTGGGTGTTTGATTGGTTTTATTAACTTTTGAGTTTTATGTAAGTCTATTGAATCTTTAAGGAATTCTGGTCACCTATTGGTTCCATACCATTTCTCCCTGCCTTGTCAGTCTACCTGTTTGTTTTCTTTTTTTTTTGAGAAGTTACAGAGTTGTACGCGAACTGTTGTGGTTCAGCATGCGTACATACGTGCCCTGCTTTATAGACAACCCACGTACATATGTAGGTTGCTTAAGTGTTAGTAGCGTGCATGTGTCAAGAAATTTTTTCTTTAAGAAGAGGCAGTCAACCTCTTCCCTGATTGAAGTTATACTTCTCAGGGTTTCTTGATTAAGTACAGTACCTCTGTTTTTACAGTGTTTAGCCTGGGTTCAACGTCAATTTTCTTATCCTTTTAAAGATTTCTTTTTTTTTTCTTTGAAAGGGTTTTAGATGAGTCTGTGAGTCTTTGATCATCCTATTTAGTGTCTTCATTGACTCCCTGCGATCCATAGTGGGCTAGAGGTCAGTTTCGGTCTTGTCTTGTTTTTTTTTACTTTTTCCCTTTCACTTTCTTTAAAGAAAAAGAAAAATAATTTATTTCAAGTTTTCTTGTTTGAAGCATTTCAAAATAAATAAATAAAAATATTTGTTTCTCTTAGTTTGGTTAATTAGTTGGGTTAGTTATTTTTCTTGTTAGGAAAAAAGAGTTATTTTATTAAGTTTTTTATTGATTTCTTAGAACATTAAGTGGCTCGTAGTCGAGAAAAATTTCATTTTAGGTTTTCCTTTAAAATATCTTAGAAAAAGTTAGTTACAAAAAGTTGGTTAAAGAGTTATTTGAAATTTTTTATTGTTAACTAGAAGTAATTTTGCTTTCATTTTCATTTATTTCTCCTTCGTCTCTCAAAACACACACTAGTTTCATTGCCGTTTCCTTGAATTAAAACAAGCAACTTAAATTTAACGCTAATTTAAAATCAAATAGACTTTATGTTTGTAGGGTCAATCAACTAGTCTAAGCTAGAGCCTTGAATTAGGTTGGAGAGGAAACTCTTCAAGGCTTATAAACAAACATTGGAGTGAGAGATAGGGAGTGTAAAAATTCCAGTAAATGTGAAAGTTATCCGGGACCCCCCTTTAACACAGGGGCTAAACACGAGGTCGCGTGTGGAAATATAGTGGAGATAACCCCTCCAAAGTTGAACCAAGCATAGTGGGGAATGCATATAGAGGACTTGTCATGGGATACTGTCGATTGAATTTTCCTACAGAGCTTCATGGATCTCAAATTCGTTAGAGGTCCTCAGTTGTTTTCCAGACCACTTGCTTTCGATACCCTCAATAGGTTTTGGGCTTGATACCCTACTCATTGTGCTCCACCCGACTGTCGATTGTGCCCGCATGGTGACTGTTCGTGAGCTGGAAACCTAGTTGCCTTTGTTCTAGAGACTTACACAGGTGACTACAGGGGTATACCATGGTACCTAGGGCAGATGTCAGGCCATGCTTTATAGAGTATACCTGGAGGGTGCTTCCATGTTCGAGTTTCACTTACGCCGGTAATTTTCTCTAGTGTTGGCTAGCGTAACTGTTCTTCCAACTAGATAGTGGTTTTCTTGCTTTATATCATAGGAAATTTTCTAGTGTGTGCTTAGTTTTCAATGTTAGTAAAAGCCTTACTATGTCATTGATATTTTCACAAAGTGAAAAATCAGGAGCTCCATCAGTCGTGAAGGCTTCAGGGCCTGTCATCGGTTACATTGGAGCCACCACCGCCACCATTACAGTGAAGACTTTACTAGCAAGGGTCATTTGAGGTGACCGAGCCATAGGAAACTGTACCCGAGCCATCCCTAAGAGGAGAACACTCGAATCCGTAGGAACTGACTATTTCTAACCTTGGAGTGGAAGCTCTTGGAAATTTTAACCCTGTGATCACTCACTTGTTGGTGCCAATTTTGATACAAGTTGTCCCTCCAAGGGTAACACATCACAAGCGTTAGATAGTCTTGCAAGCATTTATGGAAGAAAATGTTGTTACTTCGTCAGGGAGTCCTCACACTCCCTCAAAAACTATCACCACCTAGGGAATTCTGCCTCCTAACCCACCTTCGCTGGTCCGGACCACCATGGTCTTGACCACCTCTACTTTGGGCAGTGGTATGATTCTGTCTATCGTGACGATCACTGCTCCATTCACAGAGAGTGCGACAGGACCTTCGTTTTCTTATGGGATGCTCGGCTTTTATACGAACTTTGTCCTCACCTACTCCACCCTAAAGACCATGGGTCTGGGGGCAGGGATCTCAAATGCTCCTTTGAAAGGGTCCATCAGGGGCACCTCAGCCCCCTATAACTCTATCCCTTACGGTGGGGGTCATATACCTCCTTCGTCCCCCTCGCTCGGTGGTTCTCCTCGGTAATCCATTGGGTTGAACATGAACTACATCTTGTTTGGAGAAGGAATTCTAGGACCTTCTTCCTACACCACGCCAGTGGATTCAATTTCATTCTCTTTGTTCGATGCATTTGGTAATAGCGCTTTCTCATCAATTGTCATCTCGGTCAGGGGAAACCCTAGTTTTGGACAACAGAATCCTATGCAGGGTAATATTCCTACACAAGGGGGAAATGTAGGAATCTTCTCTTCACAAGGACTCTGGAATCCATGGCAGGGATCAGTTCCCTCATCAAGGATGCTGACTGGGGGAAACCCCTTCCATGTTTAATGGAACCATGGATAAGGCTTAGTACCTATGCTCGTCGGCTCAACAGGGGGGAACCCTTTCTAGAATATTTGGAACACAACACAAGGAGAAATCCCCGCTTAGCCCTCAACATCCAATTATGGGAATCAACCGATGATGTCCCAACAAACGCAGTATCCATTTTCTAGCCAAGGCCATAGTATTTACCAAAACTATGGTCAGCATCCCAACTTTTCCTGGCAACCTGGTGCCAGTCAAAATCCAGGCTTCTTTCTTCTTGTACATAGTTAACAGCCCAAGCTACTGTTTCTAGCAATGTTACATTTTCCAGACTTGTCAAGGTTGTTAAATGACCCAATTTGTCATGATCTGCATTGGTCTCCCATGCCGACTAAGTTTCCCTTGGACATTCTAAATTTTGAAGGTAAGCCTAACAAAGATCTAGGTGATCATGTGAACACTTGTCACCTATGGTGCTATTCAAACTCACTGTGAGACGACTTCGTACAGTTGCACTTGTTTCAATGCACTCTTATCGAGAATGTCATGAAATGGTACATCGATCTCGACCACTCAATATACTCTTACTTTAGCGATTTGGAAATGGTTTTCCTAAACAATTTCCAACTACCTATGAGATACGATGTCAGCACTGAATTGTTGGCCAACTTTGAGAAAACAAAGGCCGATCATATCTCGGATCACATCCGAGAATGGCGGTGTCAGAAGAGTTTGATAAAAGTACTAGTCCCACCAGATTTCCTACTGGAGTGATTCCTTAAATCTTTGGTACCTCATTTATGCAAGGACATTGCAATGTTGGGAGTGTTTTCAGAGGAAGAGGTGATAATGAGAGCTCAACATCTTGAACTGATATCCTCTTAGTCTGGTATACTCTATGAGGTTTTTCCAAATGCACCATGGTCCATCCTTGACAAGGCCAGACACAAGTCTAGACCACATGCCAATGGTATAGTTGGTTCAACACAAGTGAAGCCCATTGATCAACTATTAAATCAATTGCAATAATTGTTGATACAGCAGACAGTGGCCAGCGAAACCTATGGTTCGGTTGCTCCCCCTAACCAAACAACGGATGTACACAGTGTGTGGTCGATGAACCCGAAGGCCAACCAGCAACCTGATGGAAAAAAAAACAACGAAACAAGAAGGGTAAGGGGGATAAGAAACCCACCAACAATTCTAGTGGGGAAACACAAAGAAGAGAAAGTTGAAGTATCTGTGTTACCTATGTATAGAAGACCACCTGACCCACCTATGCCTTCGACTTGCGGAGGCCCAGAAGTTGTGGTGCAGCAGCATCCTGTTGTGTTAACGAACCCATTTCCTCATGGGTAAAATTTGACTCAAGCCTCTACGAGCACGGATTGGGGCAGTCAGGGACCCCCTTCATCTTCTATAAATCCCTCGGCCACGAATATTTATATGTTGAAAGGTGACTCTTTCATAGAAACTAGGGAACATGACTACGGAAAGTTGGGATCTGCTGAAAAGGGTAAAGAAGTCGTAAACCCATCTATTCCTCTCCAGATAGAGAAGATGATGGGAGAAACAATGCCACACATCTCAAAAGGGGAATTCAAGAAAGATTCTCACAATCCAAATGCGAGGGACACCCATAACTACTCTGTGGTGGAGGATTTGTCACAAACCCCTTGTGTGATGTCTGCTTTGGAGGTCCTCCAGAGCTGCCCTGTGTAGAGAAAGGCTTTGTTAGCTGCCTTAGGATCTACCGAGACTTGTAATCCAGGAACGATCATGATTGATACGACCGACTTGAAACCTCACCTCCCATACCACATTTCATTTTAGATAGTAGTGGCTTACACCACAAAAACTTTTACCCTGAATATTTTTCTCACGGTAATTGATGAGGATGGCTCGACATGCGTGATGTCGTTGGCGTGTTGGAAGGTCATTGGCCAACCCGTTTTGTCTCCATCACCTACTCATCTTACTGTTTTTGGCAGTCATTCTTTCAGACCACAGGGAATCATACCTTCTTTCCCCATGCAGTTAGGAGGGAAGACCATGTGCATTGAAGTTGAAGTGGTTGATGCACCTCTCTAATAAAACCTTTTGTTAGGAAGGAGTTGGACCTATCCTATGCATGTAGTCGTTGCCATATTTTTCTGGGTCTTGTTGTTTCCACACGAGGGTCAGATCGTATCCATTGATCAATTGTCTTTCTCCCATCCTAACCCTTCATCGGGGACATCCACAGTCCTGATGATTCATAACCCTCAGCCTAGCATCATCAACATAGGAGTTGTTTTGTGACTGCCTTTGATGGGTACCTTCGATTATCCACCTCCTTTTGGCGATGTCAAACTTATATCGATTGTCCCCGACTAGCCTAAGGCTGATATTTTTCAAGTGTCATCATTCTGTACAACTTACTTCAACAATTCATGGACTCTTCCTTCCCCATCAACTTCAATGGAAGGGGTAGGGAATCCTAGCATGGCCATGCCCTTATCCGCGAAAAATGTTGCTTACACTATTGTCCAGCAAGCCTCACCTGACCCCGATCCGACTCCTGAACAGGAGTTAGATCCAGTTATCGAGACTATTTGGGCTCAAATTTCCCTCACCACTATTGATTCTTTAGACTTGATCTTGCCTTCTTATGAGGTGATTATAGAGGCATTGACCAGTCTGGACAGACCCTGGGACAATCCCCATCATAGATCTTACCTTCTCCTGGAGCTAATAAGAATGGAGGCAGGTGAATTTGTGTTGACTATGACTGGAGATAGGTCTTGTCCTATTAATCCTCTAGCTACTCACACAGTATACACCAAGGGTAATATGGAAACTATATCGAAAGCAATACCTATTAACATATTCAGAACCCCTGCCGTAGTGGAGAATGTCTTCGTCAAAGCGGACTGCTCTCCCAAGGATATTTGAATCTAGATAGATTTATTTAAGGAATTTCGTGATGTTTTTTCCTGGTCTTACGAGGAAATGCCAGGAATCCATCCAAGAATCATTGAACATGAGATAATGACTTATACTGACACCAAGTTGGTCCGAAAAAAATTTCGTCCGGTGAATCCTCAGAATGCGGCAGCTATTAAGGTTGAAGTGGAGAAATTGCTTAAAATTGGTTTCATCTACCTTGTATAGTTGATGAAATGGGTGTCAAATCCCATTCCGGTTAACAAAAAATAGGGTACGATTCAAGTGTGCATGGATTTTCATGACTTGAATAAGGCTTGTCCAAAGGATAATTTCCCCACCCCATTCATTGATCAGATTGTTGATGAATGCGTAGGTTGTGACATCTTTTCATTCATGGATAGTTTTTAGGGATATAACTAGATTCAGATCAAACCCAAAGACCAACATAAAACAACTTTTATCTGTCTGTGGGGCACATTTTCTTATCGTAAGATGCCTTTTGGCCTGAAGAATGTTGGAGCCACTTTTCAACAGGCCATGTCATTTTATTTCCACGATATCAAACATATAGTCGAGGCTTATCTTGATTATTTAGCATCACAATCTCGTAAGAGAGTTGATCATCCCATGCATCGTCGACTAATATTTCAGCAATGTCCCTACTATTGGATTTGATTGAATCCCAACAAATGAAGTTTTTGCATGATGTCGGGTCATCTTTTAGGTTTCATAGTTTCAAAAATAGGGATCATGGTCGATCCTCTTAAGGTTGATGCGATAGTTCAGTTGCCTCCCCCGTGCACAGTCCCTTAGCTTCAGAGCTTACAGGGGAAAGCAAACTTTCTTCAGTGTTTTATCGCAAACTATGCCGAGATCACTAAAGGGTTCATGCGTTTATTGAAGAAAGGAGTGCCTTTCTATTGGGATGAAGCCTCTCAATGCTCTTTTGAAGCATTGAAACATACCCTCACATCCGCCCCTCTTCTCTGGCCTCCCAATTATAATAAATATTTCTTATTGTACTTAGCCACTACAGAGTCGACCATCAGTATAGTCTTGGTTCAAGAGGACGATCTACTCAAGGAGCATGTTATTTATTACCTAATTCGATTCCTGGTTGGGCTAGAACTCAACTACTCCCATGTTTAGAAACTTGTGTTGGCAACAGTTCATGATGTCCAATGGTTCTGTCATTATATCCTGCTTCGCAAGACCACCATCATTGCCATTATGAATCCATTTCAATATGTGTTGACACGATGCATCATCGGCGGAAAGATCAGTAGATGGATTGTAATCCTCCAGGAATTTGACTTAGATTTTGTTTCCATCAAATCCAAAACTTCATTGGTCTTTGCAAAACGCATTTTGGAGCTTCCATTCAAATCAAGTGATGTTACGCCCGAAGAATCACTTGTTAAAGGAGATCTCTTTTTTATCACAGCTACGGACCCCTGGTATGGAGATATACTAGTCTATCTCTAGACTTTGAAGTGTCCCACCTCTACTTCTCATGATAAGCGTTGACGTATATGCCACCAAGAAAAAAACTATCTCATACTCGATGACACTTTGTATCGTCGAGGTGTATATTGCATCCTCTGCCGGTGCCTCACTCATGAAGACAAGAAACTCATTCTTAATGACTGCCACACTAGAGCATGTGGTGGTCATTTTTTTGGGTTGGCAACAACCCAAAAGATTCTATGAGCCGGTTACTTTTGGCCTACATTAATCAAGGATTGTATTGAGTTGGTCAAGAAGTGCCACCTATGTCAGATCTTCTCTCGGAAGATGAGGGCACATCTTTATCCCATTTTTCGTGTCATTGTTGTTGGTCCTTTACCCAAGTGGGGGATTGATTATACTACATGCCACCCAGCTTCAGCCATGAGGCATCGTTATATCATCGTAGCAGCAGACTACTTCACAAAGTGGGTCGAGGCTATTCCAACATTTAACAATGATGGAGAAACAACAACTCTTTTTATTTTTAACCAGATAATAGCAAGGTTTAGCATCCCGAAGGAGATTTTCACTGACCATGGCAGTCACTTTCAGAACAAAATGATGTCCAATTTAACATCAAATCTTGGGTTGAGGCAAGAGCATTCATCACCCTACTACCCATAAGAAAATGGTCAGGTGGAAGCTGTGAATAAGCCCCTCAAAACTATTCTATAGAGAACGATCAATTCCACCAAGTCAAATTGGAATTTGATGTTGTACTCGGCACTGTGGGCCTATTGAACGTCTATAAATACTGCCACCAATTTCTCACATTTTCAACTCGTTTACGGGATGGAATCAGCCTTGCCTATAGAGTGTTAGATCCCATATCCAAATTTGGAAGTATATCTATTTTCAAACACTTCACTGCTTGAGGAATGATTATTATATCTCGAGGATATCGATGAGAAACATCATGATGCAGCCTTAGCTAATGAGGCTCACAAGAAATGAGTCAAGTGTCAATATGATCGATTTGTTCATCCTCAGATTTTCTCCGAAGGCGACCTTGCCCTAGTCTATGACCAAGATAAGGATCCCCTGGGGGCAGGCAAGTTCAAACCCATGTGGTTTGGACCTTTCATAGTAAAAGAGGTCTTGAAGAGGGGCACTTATCATCTAGTTGACTTTGAGATAAATTCTTTGGCAGAGCCTAGAAATGGGCTCTACCTCAAGAAGTATTACTCGTAGGTTGGTCTCCTTGGGTGACTTCTTGTACATATGTATAGTTCTTATACAGTTAGTTTTTGTCTTTTTGTTTTATGTACGTGCCATTATTTATGTCATATTTTTCACTATGGAAGATGTCAAGTGAATCAAAGGTGTTTGTTGGGTTCACGGATGGTGCTAGCTGACACACTCGGAGGCTTGCTTCCGCAACATGGGTGATTTTCACACCTCAATGCTAGTTGCTATCTTCTGGACGTATCTGTTTAGGTGATGCCACAAACAATGTCATTGAGTACAACACAGTGATAGAGTTTCTTCATGATTCTTTGTCGCATGGTATCTCTCACATCTGGGTCTACTTATATGCTCAGCTAGTTGAGTCCCAGTTAAATGAGGTTTATCGTGTTTTTGATCCTACTCTACGCCGACGTTTCCTTAGGGTATGTCTCTTAGAACGATGATTTGATTACATTACGTATAGACATGTTCCTAGGAGATTAAATCAAATGACAGATACTCTAGCTAATCAAGTAGTATATTGGCATATTGCACACACATACACATGTACATACATTTGTAAAAATGTGATCCATAAGACATCAAATATGTAAATACATACATATATATATATATATATATATATCAAAAAGCATCAGAGTACATCGTTGGGCATGAATGCCTCAATACATGTTTGGTATACATCATGGTGCTTATGCCCTCAAAAATACACCAAAGAGTTCCCTCGGCAGGTAAGTGGTCCATCCTAGCTAAGCACGGAGCCTGTTGGTCCTGCCATAGTGAACAACGGCGTTCGCCAAACGTCGAAAGAGTTGGACCCAGGTTCATGGCACCCCAACTACGTGAGGCTGCATCGATGGTGGTAGATATTCAATCTCGGCCATGTGAACTACATGAGTGAGTGTGGTGAGGTTCTGCTCCACCCATATCAAAACTCTCTCAACCTCTCTGGTTGGAGGTCCCCCTACTGCTGTTGTTGGTCCAGCAATTGTGGTTGGTACTGCCTATGGTCAAGGACATTGCCTAGTCCTCAAGAAGTCTTTTGGATGCACTGGTCCCACATCTGCACATAATAGATACATAGTTGTCAGATACTCTAATTCGCATAAAAAAATGATATATATTAAAAAGAAACTAAAAATTAAATAAATTTAAAAACAAACGTACCTATCTCTCCTCGCTCTTCTCCAAGAGGTATGGGAATATCTGAATCCCTAGAAAATTTGATTCTATCATAGGGTTAGTCCTCTATCACCGGAATATATCATGCCCACCAGTCAAAAAATGCATTGTCGAAGGCCTCTATGGTCCTTCCTGCCCCTTTTCGTGGAAACAATGCTACCCATATACTCACTGCTGGGAAGGAGGACACATGCCCCCGCATTATCTCTCATGGACTAAGGCTGGATACCCTCTCAAAGAATAAAGAGCACAAAACGGTACCAAACCCGAAGTTTTGTTACTCCACCCTCAGAGCTCTGTGAGTTGCCTCTTCATGAAGTCAAGCATGGTCATGCTCCAGTCGAATACTCATACATTTAAGCACTGTACTGCACAATACATGTTCACCCAGGAGGCTTGATGTAAGGCTGCAAATCCAGTGATCAACCCAATAAGAAAAACTATCACCTTCAGTGATAGGTTGGTAATCTTGTGGATTGGCACGTGAGAACCTACTTTCTCAGTGTCGGCCTCACAATGCATTTTGATCAGCTCGACGATGTTGTGGGGCCAAGGTGAAAATGAACGCAAGTTGACTGGTTCTCCTCTCCTCGAGAGGCCAATTAGAAAGTATATATCCTCAGTTGTTGGAGTCAATGACTGCCCCTCAAGCATAAACGCCTTAGCATCAAGATGCCAATAATCCACCAAAGGCATTCAGCAACCTGGGTTGATCCCTCATGAGTGCACACCAGACTAACTTCCATAACCCACATTGTTTCAATGCGACCATAGCAGCAGGGTCCTCATCGACAAAGATATCAATATCCTCGTGCTCCCTCTCTCTCTCCGGTGGACATACATCTTGTTACATGACAAGTTCATGGGGGGAGTTAGCTCTTGCTTTTTCATTTTTCTATGTTATTGATGGTGTACACAGGTTGTCTTGGAAACAGTCACGTATGCACGTAGGCAAATTGTTTTCTTCCCGCGGGCATACACGGATTGTCCTTGGACAGCCCATGTACACATAGGGCCACCCTTTTTCAGTACAGTGCACCCCAAAAAAACTAAAATAAATGCATAAATGATGAATGGAAATGCAAGAGGGGTGAATTTGTACTTACTTGGTCCAAGTGGGAGTTCATTTCATCCTCTAAAGCTCCCGGAATCAAATCTTTTAGCAAAGGGTTATTTTTCACTTTTTGGTTAATTCTCAATTTGCAATGGTGAAAATGAGTTGTCAGCTTCTATTTATAGACTTTTTTGGCCTTTTTACCACTTTTTTGAACACTTTTGTCGTTTGTTTTGGCTTGAAAATCATTTAATGTGGTTCTTGAGTTTCTCACTTGATGTTACGATGCACTTCACTTTTGGTTTGGAAAACTTTTTGGGAGATGGGTCATTTTTAAAGGTCCTTTGGTAAAAGTCATTTTTCCAACTTTTTGCATATAAGTTGGGATTCCACCTCAACTTTCTGCATCTCATTGTCTTTTCCAATTTTCCATAGGATCGATCCCACCGAACTGCAACACATAACCGTAATTGCTGCTTTAGGAGTGTTGTAATTTAGTGGTAGATCCTACCTCTACATGGATGCCCTAGTTAGATCCTTATTTCATTTTGGCGTCCATGTCGTCATTAATGATTTTAGGCTTGGGAGTCCTTGTTAGTCATGTCCTAATTACGATATTGAGCCTCATACGTATGATATGTCATCACTCTTGGCCTCACCCTTGGGACTCCCAAAAATGAGTCTTATTTAAGCCCTTTTCAGACTCTCTAAACATGAAAATATTTTCAAGCGATCTTGTTGTCCTTCACGCTCACCAAACTAAAACTTTAAGGCACATCTTTCCAGTGGTATTTTACCCCTTTTTTGGTCCAGATGGTTAATTGTACGAACAAAGGTATACTCTAGGAACTTTGGTTCGCTAAAAGAGTATTCTTAGGTATAATTTTAACCCTTTTTTGGGCCTGAGGGACTAAATTTACGAAAAAGAACCCCCACGGAGTCCATAGTTAAGCTCTTTTTAGACTCCCTAAAATTGAAAAGATCACCGACTAATCTTGTTCCTTCACACTCGTTAAATTATTCTAGAAGAACATACCCTATGGAGTCCATAGTTAATCTCTTTTTATACTCCTTAAAATTGAAAAGATCATCGAGTGAACTTGTTCTTTCACACTCATAAAATTGGTCCAGAAAAACATCTACTGGCATAAGTTTACCCCTTTTTCTAGCCTGTAGATTAAGGAGGAAAAAGGTACACCTCAGGATATTTGTCTCACCGGGAGAGTTATCCTAAGTAGATTTTATACTTTTTTGGGCTAAGGAGACTAATTCTAGAAAAATATTGTGAGTCCATAGTTAAGCTCTTTTCAGACTCCTTAAAATTGAAAAGATTGTCGAGTGATCTTGTCTGTGTCACACTCGTTAAAATGGTTTTGAATAGACTTCTTTTTAGTTCTAGTTTACCCCTTTTTTGAACCGACTAAACTATTTTCGAAAAAGGTACCCCAATAGAGTCTTATTTTACATTTTCTCAAACTCTCTAAACGTGAAAAAACTATCGATCTTACCTTCTCTGGGCTCGTTAAAATTACATTGATGGGGGTTTTCATTATGTTTTATTAATCGCATATGCATCTCTGCATATTTTTCCTAATGTCAGCTCCATGTTGTTCTCAACTAAACCTTTGAAGCATGCCTTATACGCAAGCCTTGTATCACTTTGCCTCTACGTCTTGACACCTTGATCCATGGAGGAATTTTCGAGAGTGTCCTTTTCCTGCACATGTCTCCTTGCTTTGATCATTAGTGTGTTCCTTGTGCTTGGAAATAATATGCTTTCAACACTCATTCCTCCTTTGTAACGTAGCATTCTTTTATTCGTTTTCAAGTTCTTTAAAAATATTGAAAAAGACAAAAAAAACAAAAAACCCCAAAAAGAGGACGGGAAATATATTTTCTTTTTATGGAAACACAATGAGTCTCCCTTGGACAAAGCACATCCTTTTGTTTGTTCTTCAAGACTTGGGATCTAATATAACCTTAGGAATTTTTTCTCGCCACATAGAGTTGTGTCCTCCTCCGTTTGGTTATTCTTCCAAACACATCGAGAGTTTGTGTTGCCTCTTACATCGTGAACTTATGTCAATGTCATGCTACCTGAGTCTGATCATCTGTCATGCTATTTTACAAGGGAATTTTTACCCAACCTAAGTCACCCTTTCTTCAGTTTGTCTCTTGACCTCATGTCTGGCCATCCCAAAAGACCAATCAAGTCCTTGTTCGAAATCAATGAAGTTCTCTACCTGATCATCGAGATCCTATTGTCTTTTCCCGATGAGCCATCGAAGACCTATGGGTAGTGAAGTCATACACTCACATTGTACTCCTACCCTAGTTTTGAATATTTTGAATTTATTTCTCAAGATCTGAATACCTCATATCCAGCCATCCAGCATTATTGGCTTCTTGAAGATGGATACTATACTTGTATATCTTTGATTTTGAGATGTAGATCTGTTGTGTATTTCTCATGGATACAGTTTATATAGTTATATGACATGGATATCTAGTGTATTTGATTGGAAGCCATGATTTATTTCATCCCAAGCATGGGCATGCCCGCCTCGGAGAGACAATTTTTATTTTTGCAGATGGCACCTCCGGAACTCTGGTCCCGGGCTCACTCGCTTCGTACATTGGTGAAGATTTTGTAATGTATTTTGGACATCAGATGCTCTTCTGAACTCACACATTAGGGGGAATATGTTATAACCCTAAATTTCTCTACACATGCATACCTGGCATCTAGCCCTCTTACTTGCTTTTTTTTCCAAGCCATCACTGAGTTGCTCTTCTTTAAAAATTTACTTTTGAATATGTACGCACCTTGCACCATTATTTACCATGTATGTATGATTTATGCACCACTAAAGCCCATGTATGTACGCTATATGCACCACTACAGCCCACGTATCCTCGCAAAAGTTGCAAAAAATAAAATGTTGCAAGGAATTCGTTGAGATTACGGGCTATTGGGTAGTTTCCCAACTGTCCCACAACCTATAGCCTGTCACCCAACCAAATTAACATCCTTTTGTCATATAAAAGGAGGTGTTTGGGTATCATTCCTAAAACAAGAATAAGAACAGTAAAATTCTTACCATTTCACATCCCATCCTTGCCCCAAGAAATGGCATCCACCTTGTGAGATTTGAATCAAAATTTCCCATTTTTTCCTTTTTCCTCCATCATAAGCCTATCCCATTTCCCTAGAAGAAGATTAAGAGGAGAAAGATACATGGAAGCACAGTTGGAGCTTGGTGAAGAGGAGCCCAGACCAGTTTCATGGAGTAGTCGTCGACCTTGTTGTAAGTAAACATTGTGATATCAATAAAAGGAATACTTTTTCTATCCCTAAATATGATGTCTCAAATATTTGTATTTGATTCATGCTTTATTCTAACATCTAACCCATGATTTATTTATGACATGCATGTTTGTAGCTCCCTGTTTATCTGTTCATGAATGCAGGTTAGCCTTGGGAGGAGGCTTGTAGTTAGCGAATCTATCGAGCGCAAGAAGATCGACACCGGAAGCGGAGTAAAAGGTAAAGTTACCTAATCTTTCTCACTTTTTATTTCATGTATTAAGTTGGGGTATATTCGGGGTAGTTAGAAAAGTAGGAGACTTTTAGACGGTTAGATATACCTACATGTTGAACCCTAGTGTAGTCCATAGGGGGATTTTCCCACTATAGCAAGCACCTAAGTTGACGGTACCTTGTTGCAAGTTATCAATCATTGGTACCGTGGATGCCCCCAATGAGGGTCAGGATGAGAGCAGGATAATTGATCAATGGTTACTATCTTTCCTTCATGAGGAAAAATAAAGACATGAAAAATGGAGGATACAACTGTTGTCATTGCATAGGTCCAACTTTGTCCTAACAAAAGGTTATAGTCAAGAGACGTGTCAACTACTTCGATCTCGACACACAGTTTTTCCTTCTAACTACACAGGGAAGGATGGGATTATTCCATGCAATCGAAAAAAACAATCGTCAAATGCAGTTAACAATGTAGGAGACAAAGACAACTCAGGTTGACCAATATCCTTCCAGCATGCCAATGAAATAACGCAAGTTGACACACCCTCGTCTACCACCGTGGGGAAAATATTTTGTGTCAATGATTTTTTGGCGTAAACCATTACTATCTGGAAGGAGACGTGGTAAGAAAAACAAGTTTTTTGATCGGAAGGGTAAAAAATGATAGTTCCCGAGTTAGTTGGCTCAACAACACCCAGAGAAGACAATAATTTATGGGCTAGTCGAAGTGGATAGAACCATTGGATCAAGCCAAGGGTGGAATTTATGCCATTGTATGAGGGGAGAAAACTCTCGAAGCTCCGAAGTTCGGATTCAATCCAGAATGTCCGTTAAAAGAGACACGTGTCAGCATATTGGCTTGTTCAAGATTTCGACGTTCGGTAGAATTAGTGTATGTTGGGGTGAGAACTCCCGAAGCCCAAAGCTCCAAAGATTGAAGAGCCAAAGTAGTGACTCATGATGATGTCACTTGGATTGACGTGGACACATGGGTTATGTGCCACATGTTAGTGGGTTTCAAAAAAATGGAATATTGAAATTCCATTTGGAATGTGACATGTGTCACCCATCTAATTGGACCACATGTCGGTCGTTAGTATTCTGCCACGGGACACTCCATTTGAGCATGGTTAGTGGGCCCACATTGGCGTTGATCACGATACACCAACATCGACGGCCAGTAGGAATTGCGGGGACCCAAGTTGCATGGGAGTTAATTCCACAAGGAAGTCCTACAATCCAAACCACAGTTTCACGGTGGGGTTACGTGTCAGCGTCAGAAGAAATGCGAGATGAAATGTGGTTTACTCCAAACCGCTGATGTGTGCCCCCGTAATTTGAAAGGCGTAAATATTGATGTGACATGTTAGTGTTCGAACATTGGAATCCTAGGGCCCAGAGGATGTGTGGCACCAGATTTCGGAGTCCGGAGACCACACTCTCAGGAAGAATTGTGCTATGTTATGCAGTTTAGGGAGCCCCCACCATTAAAAGGAAAAAATTCAAGTGGGGGTATGGAATTGATTACGAGCTGTCGATCTGAGCACTAATGATCATAGCTAATGATACTTTCATGAATATTAACCACTATACAAAAATAGTCACATCCGTGGATGTGACTATAGACGATTTTTCTTCCCCCTTTTATAGACGATTTCAAAATCATAACCCAATATCTTGGTTACCCATTTTTGTTGTTTTTCTAAAGATAGTCTTTGTTCCAAGAAGTATTTAAGACTATCATGATCTGTTTTGACCTTGAAGTGCCTACCTATTAGGTAAGGATGCCATTTCTTAAATGCATGTAGTATTTCCATCATTTCTTTATCATAAATGGGTTTGTGTAAGTCCTTTCCCTTGAGTGGTCGACTTTCAAAAGCCAGGGGCCTTCCTTCTTGCATTAGGACAGAACCAATTCCATTTCCCGAGGCATCACATTCCACAATAAATGTTTTTGTGAAGTCTGGAGTAGTCAAGACAGGAGCTTTACACATCACCTCTTTAATTTGTTCAAAAGCTTTAGTTGCCTCTGGAGACCATGAAAATGCATCCTTCTTAGTTAGTGTTGTTAAAGGTGCTGCTATTCTTCCATAGTTCCGAACAAACTTGAGGTAGTAACTTGTCAAACCCAAAAATCCTCTAAGATTATTTAATGTTTTGGGAATCGATCAGTCCATCATGGCCTTAATCTTGTTAGGGTCTACCTTGACACCTTCATGAGATACAATATGACCCAAATACTCTACCTCCTTTACTCCAAAGAAACATTTGGATGGTTTGGCATATAGTTG
>ML779765.1:455198-482289 GCA_009831015.1 Picea engelmannii | reverse complement strand
CCAATGATTTGGGTTCCCAAAGGCGAACCTCATGTTGAATGTTATCCTTTAAATTTCCTATGAATACATCAATCAAGTGCTCATATGGAATATCGGTTACCTTTATATTCAATCTTTGGAAGTTCTCAATGTGCTCAGTAACTAAACCCTTTTGCTTGATATTTATCAATTGGCTAAAAAAGGTATTGCTCCTTGTATACTCATAGTGTGCTATCATTTCTTCTGTGAAAATTGTCCAAGTGACGAGTGATTTGCGAGAACAAAGCCATCAATACCATACAAATTTATTAGGTTCTAAATATAAAGAAGAAATTCGTACCTTTTGTGTATGTGCCACATTATGGAGATCAAAGAATTGCTCCATCTGAAGTATCCATGTGATTGGGTCCTTGCCATCAAACTTCCTCATATCAATCTTAGGAACGTGGTTGGTATTCAAACCAAAGTTGGAGTTTCTCCATTATTGATTCACCTTCCTTGTCTCCTCATCATGAATTTCATGGGATGCATTTTCACTTTTAGGTGTCTTCTCTGTTACAAAATTTTTCAATACTTCCATGATCTTCCCTTTTAAACCATCTATCTTAGTATCCAACTTAGCTTCCATTGAATCTATCTTAGTATCCAACTTAGCTTCCATTGAATCCATATTATTTGGTAGTTCATTTATGTCCCTACACATTTCTTCACCTTCATCAAGAGTCCAAGTACGATTTTCTGGAGGCTTATTTGGTGTAGAAGTTCCCTTTTGGTGTGGCATGTTGGACAAGTATCACTTTTGAACCTTGATTTTGAGGTGGTTCTGCTAGACTATATTTCTTCTATTGTATCTCCAAAGTTTCGTCCCTTCTGGGTATGAAACTTTATTTTATGTATTTCTCTAATATTTCTTCTCTGCAATGCCATAGGTCTGATCAAAATTGGATGTTCCAAGTGGAATTTACGGTAACTTCCCCACAACTTGCTAATTTTTGGCCTTTCCAAGAGATCTCAATTGTATAGTGTGCCCTGCACAAAATAATTGATATAAAATTATGAAACTCACATAATAAATACTACAGACTGTCCACGATCCAATGTAACCATTCCCATGCAATTTGGATACTCTACGAAGAAGTTATGATTGTTTTACCTGGAACACCTTCTTGAGACTAGTCAATAGGACTAGTCAGATACCCTATCTTACACAGGGTGTATCTACAAATTTATGATGACCCAGAATATGACCTTTTTATCACAGATACCTTACTAATTTCTGTAAATATCCTGTAGATATTAGGGTTTGAAACATTACAGAAACTTTTTTATAGAGAAAATTCTGCAATGACTCAGTTCAGGACAATTCCAGAACCCTATCTTGTACAGGATGTATCTTCGAAAGTATAAGGACTCAAGAGTTGAATTTTGAACCCAACGTACCTTGATCCATCTACTAAATATCCTCTAAGTTGTTCCTTCTAAAACGTTGTATAAAATAATTTATAGTGAAAATTCCAAGGTGTCTCAGATGTAGCAGCGAAACCCCAAGACCTTGAGCTCTGATACCATATGTTAAGAACCAAATATCAATATAGCATAGAAAATCCTCAGAAAAAGTACTCAATGCCTTAAAAAAGTGATAATTTCAGATAATAATCCTCTTTGAGGGGGAAACTTCCTTTTACCCCACTTAAATGTTCAAGTGCAAGATGATTCAACATGAAAATGTCTCCTTGGTATATATAGGAGACTAGGAGGTATAATTACAACTAATGGCCTAAAGATGACATAAATAAAATAGCATTACTAATATAATATGCCCCAATTAAGGGGTAATGAACCAATATTAGGGCTTAACAGAGAAGGTGTACACTCATGGGGTGGGACAGGCATGTGGGGAATGAGAGACCATTGGTTGGAGTGTTGTTGATATTTGGTGCCTTGGCCTAGACCATGTTGATATGGATTGTAGACCATGGCTATCTTGGGAATCCATTTCCCCGATGGATTCATAGCCTTGTTCAGGGGTGGAAGGTCTTCTCAATCAAAAGGTGTAGGAGCATAGTGTTTATGTCTGTGGAGTCATAGCCCTGCTAAGAGTTTATCAACAATGAGATCTAAGGCTGGGTGGAACTTCATGGATCTACAGCCAGTCGATTCTTTCAGTGAGGTTTAATTGAAGCATGTAACAAGGAACAATGAGCCAAATGTTTTCCTGAAGCAACTCTATGGAATAAAGCAATTCAATTTCAGCTGCAGTATGAACACCAGAATTGGTGCTTGAAATTAGAGCACCAGGTGGATAATAAGCTTCCAATAGCTAAAGCTTGGATCTTTTTGAAGAATTTTTGAATTGTATATGTATAAACAAGTTGCACTGAGGACAGTGAAAAAATAAGGGGAGGAGATTGTAATATCGCCAGGCAGAGCCCCAGTTGTAATTATGATTTGTAAACATATATGATAGGATGGTGAGCCGAGTTATAATAATCTAGGAGGCTTGTGTGGTGATTAGGCCAGAGAGCCTAGATGCAAAGGCTAGTGAGCCTACTAATGTATATGTGTAAATTCTCATATATTTAAAATAATTACATCGTTGTGTGTAGACCGGCCATGAAGAAAGATTTATGGGGGACTAAGCTCCACTAGTTAGGGTGAGGGAGGGGGATAAGTGAATAGGCCTAGAGGCTAAGCTAGAGGGCTTACCTCTAAGGGAATAATATTTTATTATTATTATTTCCTAAAAGCTAAGGTGGACATGAACGGTATTGCCCTAAGTTCTTGGGAAAGGGAACGATTGTGGAGTGGAACGCATGCGGCTGCTGGAAAATAGGTGTCGACCTAGGCACATGCAGTTATAGCTGGGAAAGCCAACATTATTAGGGTTCACTTTCCATTCAGGGTTGCTCCCCATCCTGGCGGCAGGGGACCATTCTGGAGTCTCCTCACGACCCTTACAATTCTCTGGAAGTCTATCACCGTTCCCAAAATTCACCAGGGATTCACATATTGAACCAATTCTCCTTCATCATTGCCTCAGTATATAGCATGCATCTTGGGAACCTGTAGGGATACTGGAGTTATCACGTGTGTATCATGTGAAGTCCGGGCACCCTATAATTGTTTGAGCCTTTTTTTGTCATAAATGATGGTTGTTGCATCCCACGCAATTCCTTGACTGAGTGTGGCTTTCTTCCATCGTTTGTTCCTTAATGAGATTTGTTGTTGTCCTCACCATGATGGAATTGAGTTGAACCTGGTTGAAGAAGCAGGTTGTCAAGATCGTGGTTGAAGAGGCAGGTTGTCAGGCGTGTGAGAATTTCTCTCCAGGTGGGAGAGTGTGCTGAGGAAGTGATTTCTCCTGGAGGAAGTCTCGTAGATGCTATAGAGATATGATAATTCTAGTCTAGCTTGTTGCTAAAGCCCCAGAAGGGAGGTGGAGCAGCCGATGGATTGTGTGACAGAGAAGGTGTATACTCCTGGGGTGGGACAGACATGTGGGGAATGAGAATATGTGGGCAGTGGGATTAAGTGGATTCTAGGAGAGAATAATTTCTCTTAAACTTTGTGACTTTCTATTGTTGACATCACATGTGTCCATTTGACATAAGAGTTGATTTGAAGAAGTAGTTTGTCAGGGTTGTGAGCAACTCTCCCAGGTGAGAGAGTATGTTAGGAAGTGATTTCTCCTGGAAGGGAGTCCCATAGAAGCTACAGTAATCTGAGACTTCCGGTCCAGCCTGTTGTTGAAGCCCAAGGTAAGGGAGGTGTAGTAGTTGATGGACTTGTATTAGTGAAGGTGTACCCTCCTGGGGTGGAGAAGGCATGTGGGGAATGAGGGTCTGTGGATTGTGGGCATAAGTGGCTCCTGGGATAAAATATCCTTCCTATTGTTTTTTGCAACTTCCTTATTTTCCTTGCCAAGCCTAGAATTCCCTTTCCCAATGGAGTTTAGTCCCATCTCGAGGGTGACCCATTGTTGAGAATGATGAATGGTGTGGTCTAAGGCTGGGAGGTTCGTGGAAGGTCTGCATGTAGTTGGTAGTCTTCCAATAAAAGATAAGTACCACTTTTATGTTCATTTACATGTTGTGTAATGGTACATATGTTGTAATTGATGAGTATTTCCTGTGTATGTTGTATATGTTGCCTGTGTAGGATTATTTTTATTTCCACATTAATATGTTATATATATGTAGAATAGTAATTCTATGTTTATATGGATGTGTATGTTTTTCTGCAAGTATATATGTTTGGCATAGCCTAGTAGTTTAAGGTTGGAGCTATCACATATCAGAGTAGAGAATCAAAGTTGCAGGAGTAGCATGGCCTAACCTGGGTGGTCGGGGAAATTACAAAATGGTATCAAAGCTAAGTGAATTTTTTGATTAGTGGTGTTGCCCGATCTTTTGGTGGCTGTGGATGTTACAAAATGGTATCAGAGCCATGGTTTTAGCACTGAGCTTGGATGGGCCTAATAAGTGGTCATTGGAACCATGTTTTCAGGGGGAAACTGATTTTGAACCTCGCAGCATTCTGAGTGCTAATAGGTTACCTTGGTCATGTTATAAAGCTCAAGAGGTGTAGTGGTATTATAAAACCATGAAAGATGTGATATTGGGCCACAAATTAATGTGGGTCGTTGGAATCTGTTCAGAAGGAGGAAAATTCTCGATCGACAGATCTGGAGAAAGGTGCAGGAGGGTTAATATGCAAGTCCTTCAGAATTCGATACTTCAGCGAAGTTATGTGTTATAGAGAGGAAGTGGTCGAAGTCTCGAAGCCCCGAAGTCCATGAAGTGGAACTACACAGTAGATCTAGGGAGAAGAGATCAATTGTTTGATTGGGCTGAAGTGGATAGAACCGTTGGATCAAGCCAAGGGTGGAAGTTACGGCGTTGTGTGAAGAAAAAAAACTCTCGAAGCTTCGAAGTTCGGAGTTAATATAGACCGTCTGTCAAAAGGGACATGTGTTAGCAGATTAGCTTGTTCAAGATTTTGGCGTTCAGGAGAATTAGTGTATGTTGGGGTGAGAACTCCCGAAGCCTGAATCTCCGAAGCCTGAAGAGCCAAAATAGTGATTCATGATGATGTCACTTGGATTGATGTGGAAACATGGGTTGTGTGCCACGTGTCAGTGAGTTTCTAACCTGTGGAATATTGAAATCCCATTTAGAATGTGACATGTGTCACCCATCTGATTGGGCCACATGCCGGACATTAGTATTCCACCACGGGGCACTCTATTTGAGCATGGTTAGTGGGAAAACACTGGAATTGATCATGATACACCAAGAGTTAATTCCCCAAGGAAGTCCTGCAATCCAAATCACAGTTTCACCGTGGGGTTATGTGTCAATGTTAGAAGAATTGCAGGGCGAAAGGCGGGTTACTCCAAATCGTCGATGTGTTCCCCCACAATTTGAAAGGCATAAATATTGATGTGACATGTTAGTGTTTGAACATTGAAACCCTAGGGCCAAGAGGATGCGTGGCACCAGAGGCCACGGTCCAGAGAATGGACTCTCTGAAAGAATTGTGTTATTTTATGTTGTGGAGGGACCCCCCACCGTTAAAAGGAAGAAAGGAAAGGGGGGGGGGGGTGTGGAATTGATTACGAGTCGTCAATATGAGTGTTTATGATCATAGCCGATGAGACTTGCGTGAAGATAAACCACTATACGAAAATAGTAATATCCACTTAATGAGGGTTATATCACATCTCAGTGGTTGGTTGTTGATGAATAGTGGACCGTAGATCCACTCCCCACACTTTGTGCGTTCACCCATTCAATACTATGGGGATTTACAATGACTTGGGTTAGGAAATTTTGAATCCTAGAGGCCCGAAGTTCTAAGTAAGCACCTATCGAACTAGCCTTGGGCCACAGCGGTGGTCCCATGCAAATTAAGGGCTTAAGGAAAACGAGGGCTAGCGCCCAAAAACTATGTTAAAGAAAGGAAAAGGGGTTAGGAAGGAAGCTCGTGGGTTTTGTCTAGTTTGAACCTACATCAGAAGAGATATTGAATACCTGGGAACTTTATGATAGGGTCTAGCAAAGATATAAGATCCATTACCACTGAGAAAAGAGATCCATTGCACAAGAAGTGTATTAGATAAAAAGCATGAGTTTTAAAGGATCATATCTTTCTACTCAAGGCTCAAAATTGAGCAAGGAAGGAGTCATTGGAAAGGTCTCAGAAATAGGATTCCATATGTAATGATTACATTAAAAAAGAAAAAAAAAATGCTATATATGACTACAAATCGAAGAAAGAAGGACAGAGACGATTCTTTATTTACATTGAAATCTTTAATAATTCATTGGATCAGATGTTGGGTTCAATAAGAAGCATGGAAACCCCAAATGAAATTCTTTTTTGGGGAAGACAGTCCAAGTGACAATATTTTCACATCAAATGTGAATTCTAGGTGGAGAAATCCATCTGTGATACATGATAATGCTTGAACCATAAGTTCATATGGAGATGCAATGCATGGGAATAAGGAAGGTTTTATGGAATATTAAAGAGTTTGGAGACAAGATGTGACATCTCCAAATATCATTCCTACAGATTGGAGGTATCACCTCCATTATTGATAACAAAGTGTGCAGTGGAAGCATGGCATGAAGGTCATCAAATACGGCATGACAGAAGTTGACTTTGCAATTCAGGTTGAAAAATCAAATGGGTCAAGTCAGGAGAAAATAATAATTCATCAAGATAATACCAATGCTGATATGATCAGTCATGGAAAGACTAAACCAAATTTCTTTAAGAAAGAAGTTGGTGTTAACTATCCAAGGTCACTCAGAGAACATGACTGGAAATATAATTGGGTCATGAAGGAATTGGATTAGAGGGATCCAAGTAATAGGGGAATGCTAAAAATTAATATTAGCAAATATGTAGTGGAAAGTATGCAAAGTACACAAGGAAAAACTCCTGGATGGAGTCAATTCCATGAACATCCTAAGATAATGGAAGAAGAAATCATGATATAGATATCAAGCTAATAGGAATGCATGTCAACACTCCAGGAAGGAAAGATAGAATAGTATATGATTGTTGATTCACTCCAAGGGTGTGAAGGTATTTCCATAAGAGCATGGAGATATCAAGTCAAGAATAATTTAAAAGTGAAGTGACTTCTAAAGAGAAATCAATAAGGAAACAGGAAGAAGAAAATGATTTTATGCATGGTTTTGAATGCAGAGGAGATGGTGCCCGAAAAGAATCCATCTTAAGTAACATAGATCCATGAGTGAAAAACTAAAAGGTTGGAGGTAGCACATGAATCTATGATGGTAAGGTAAAAGAAGGACTTTCATTTGATTCTATGCAACTAGAAAAAGGGGCATATGTGCATCCTTACAGTATGTTAGAGATTGGATAGGTAAGTCAATTTTGAAGGTAGTTGGGATAGATGGATCTAGAAAACAAATAAAAGTTGAAGGTTAATGTCAGCATTAGTAATTGGATGGAAATGCAAAGGCATCCAAGAGTGATTTGGCTAGAAAGTGCTCAGGACAAAAATAGTCATGTATAATGACTACAATGAGAGCACAAGAAGATTCAGGAATCTGGGAAGAATTGAAGACTTCTCAGATCGGCAAGAAAACGTTTCATATGGGAAAGAAGTTGTTGAAATTGTGGTAGTGTTGTAACAGTTGAATTAGGGTTGGTTGAACAACCATAAGTAGAGAAAGAATTATTTCATGTTGCAAGTGTCATTGATGATGTTGCTACATATGGAAAGAAGAAACATAAACTTGACGGTTTGTTAGGTTTGATAAAAAAAGAATGAAATCTTCTACTGCCATCAGCCATACAGGTAACATCAAATTTATTAATGGAAGTCATGCAAGTATGAGTTTTTATTACTCTTTTTGCATAACTGTTGAAGGGAATTTAGGTAAGAATTTCCTCAGCTGGAGTAATTTTATAAAATCACATGATTATATTATTTGAATGCATACCACTGGAAGTGGTAAAGGATGGAGGCTTGTATTAATTCAAATATTTGTATCTTCTGAATGCACACACTGACATAGTAGAATGTCATGTTAATTTGGTTATGGGGTAATAACAAAAGAATTAAAACATAATAACTTTTTATAGGAATGAATGCCAATAAGCTAGTCATGTATGAGACCAGGACATGGTTGGAGATGTCAAGGTATGGATATGGAAAGGTTATGAGCCACGCAGGTACTAAAAGATTTCTACCTTTAAATAAAACTTGGACTGCAACCTTTATGCTAACACTAAAGAATACCACAGAATTATATTCTTGGTGTAATGTTTGAGTCGAAAACGAAGGCATAGAATTAATTAGGAAGACAATAGGAAGTGTGTGGAGAATGTGTCAACACATTGGCCAAAATTCCAACTTATGGATGGTGAGATACATGACTAAGATAAAGAGCATTATGTAATTTAATGCAAGGTGCACTGAATAAGTATGCATTGAGAATTGGACTTGTGCATGGTAAGTGATAGAATTGTGTACTAAATGAAATGGTTGAATGTGTTTTGTAATTACATGCATATATATTATTGCATGGAAATAATTGTTACTAATAGCTGAAATGTTGTGAACTCATGAAGTTGAGAACATTTCAGGGAGGTGTTAGACATTGCAACAGGAAAGTTGCAAGTCAAGTAGTCACATGAACATTGACTACAAGAAATTTTCTTGTCAGAAAAAGAAGTAATGAAGTTACAGATATTACTGTGAACATGCATATGCATGGAATGATGAGTCGTTCTATTTTTTTAAATTGTTTGGTAATTGTGATTGAATTTCTAGGTGCAAGCAATTCTAAGATCATTGCATAAGGTTTTGTACATATTGCAATTGAATTATGACGTATAGGAAATACTAGCAATTTGTTGGTTGTATGCAAGATGAATCATTGCAGAAAAAAAAATGGTATGCAGTTTGGTGCCTGTGGAAAACTACGAGGATGGCTACATTCATAATATGGAAACAACCAAGAAGAATTATGAAATAGAAATTCATGTTTTGGGGAAAATTTTAATTCCCTTTTGAACTAAGTTGGAGTTCCTAAATGAATTCTTTTATGTTTTCGCATGATAAATGCATGTGGGTGATGCATATGAGATGATGTTGATTAAAGTTAGAATATTGACTACAAAGAGTAGCTCAGGGAATATTCTGATTGGAAATCCCTGAGGGCAATTGGAAATCTAGGAGCCACGGTTCTCTGAGACTTCCTCAGTTGACCTATTGTTGAATCCCAAGGAAAGGGAGGTGTACCAGCTGATGGAATGTGTGATAGAGAAGGTGTACACTCCTGGGGTGGGACAAGCATGTGGGGAATGAGATATTGTTGGTTGGAGTGTTGCAGAGGTTTGGTACCTTGGCCTAGACCATGTTGATATGGATTGTGGACCATGGCTATCTTGGGAAGCCATTTCCCCAATGGAGTCATAGCCCTGTTCAGGGGTGGGAGGTATTCACAATCAAAAGGTGTAGGAGCAGAGTGTTTATGTCTGTGGATTCATATCCCTGCTAAGAGTTTATCAACAGTGAGATCTAAGGCTGGGTGGAACTTCGTGGATCTACAGCCAGTTGGTGCTTTCAATGAGGTTTAATTGAAGCATGTAACAAGGAACAATGAGCTGAATGATTTCTTGAAGAGGCTCTATGGAATAGAGAAATTGAATTTCAGTTGCAGTATGAACACCAAAATTGGTTCTTGAAAGTAGAGCACCAGGTGGATAATATGATTTCAATAGCTAAAGCTTGGAGCTTTTTGAAGAATTTTTGAATTGTATATGTATAAACAAGTTGCACTGAGAACAGTGCAAAAATAAGGGGAGGGGATTGTAATATCCCCAGGCAGAGCCCCAGTTGTAATTATGAATTGTAAACATATTTGATAGGATGGTGAGTTGATTTATAATAATCTAGGAGGCTTATGTGGTGATTAGGCTAGAGATCCTAGATGCAAAGGCTAGTGAGCCTACTATTGTATATGTGTAAATGCTCATATATTTAATATAATTACATCATTGTGTGTAGACCGACCACGAAGAAAAACTTATGGGGGACTAAGCTCCACTAGGTAGGGTAAGGGAGGGGGCTAAGTGTCTAGGCCTAGAGGCTAAGCTAGAGGGATTAACTCTAAGGGAATAATATTTTATTATTATTATTTCCTAAAGGATAAGGTGGACATGAACGATGTTGTCCTAAGTTCCTGAGAAAGGGAACGAGTGGGAAGTGGAACGCATGCGGCTGCAAAAATATAGGTGTCGACATGGGCACATGAAGTTATAGATGGGAAATCCAACACTGTTATGGGTTCACTTTCCATTCAAGGTTTCTCCCCATCCTAGAGGCGGGGGACTAGTCTAGAGTCTCATCATGACCTTTACGATTCTCTAGAAGTCTATCACCCTTCCCAAAATTCAACAGGGATTCACGTATTGAACCATTTATCCTTCATCATTGCCTTGGTATCTAGCATGCACCTTGGGAACCTATGGGGATACTGGAGTTATCCTGTGTGTATCATGTGAAGTCCCGGCACCCTGTAATTGTCTAAGTCATGTTTTGTGATAATTGTTGGTTGTTGCAGCTAATGCAGTTTCTTGACTAAGCGTGGCTTGCTTCCATCGTTTGTTCCTTATTTAGCTTTGTTGTTGTCCTCACCTTGATAAAATTGAGTTGAATATGGTTGAAGAAGTGGGTTGTCAGGCCCGTGGTTGAAGATGCAGGTTGTCAGGCATGTGAGAAACTCTCTCGAGGTGAGATAGTGTGTTGAGGAAGTGAGTTCTCCTGGAGGAAGTCTCGCACTACTACAGAGATCTGAGAATTCTGGTGCGGCCTGTTTTTGAAGCCCCAAAAGGGAGGTGGAGCAGCCAATGGACTGTGTGACAGTGAAGGTGTATACTCCTAGGGTGGGACAGGCATGTGGGGAATGAGAGTCTATGAGCAGTGGGCATAAGTGGCTCCTTGGAGAGAATCCTTCCTCTTAAACTATGTGACTTTCTGTTGTTGACATCACCTGTGTCCATTTGACATAAGAGTTGATTTGAAGAAGCAGGTTGTCAGGCCTGTGAGAAACTCTCCCAGGTGAGAGATTGTGTTGGGAAGTGAGTTCTACTGGAAGGGAGTCCTGTAGTAGCTACAGTACTCTGAGACTTCCAATCCAGCCTGTTTCTGAAGCCCAAGCTAAGGGAGGTGTAGTAGTCGATGGACTTGTATTGGTGAATGTGTACCCTCCTAGGGTGGAGCAAGCATGCGGGGAATGAGGGTCTGTGGGTTGTGGGCGTAAGTGGATCCTAAGATAAAATATTCTTCCTATGGTTTTGTGCAACTTCCTTGTTGTCCTTGCCAAGCCTAGAATTCCCTTGCCCGGTGAAGTTTAGTCCCAGCTCGAGGATAACCCACTATTGAGCATGATGATCAGTGTGGTATAAGGTTGGGAGGTTCATGGAAGGTCTGCACGCAGTTGGTGGTCTTATAATAAAATATAAGTACCCCTTTATCTTCACTTACATGTTGTGTAATGGTACATATGTTGTAATTGATGAGTATTGGATGTGTATGTTGTATATGTTGCATGTGTAGGCTTACTGTTATTTCCACATTAATATGTTATATATATGTAGAATAATAATTCTATATTTATATGGATGTGTATGTGTATGTTTTTCCACAAGTATCTATGCGTGGCATAGCCCAGTATTTTAAGGTTGGAGTTGTCACATATTAGAGTAGAGAAACAGAGTTGCAGGAGTAGAGTGGCCTAACCTGGGTGGTCAGGGACGTTACAAAATGGTATCAAATCTAAGTGAAGTGTTCGAGTAGTGGTGTTTCCTAGCCTTTTGGTTGTTGGGGACGTTACAAAATGGTATCAGATTCATGGTTTCAGCATTGAGCCTGGATGGGTCGGATAAGTGGTAATTGGAACCAAGGTTTCAGGGGGAAATTGTGTCAAGAGGAACAAATTCTGAACCTCAGAGCATTCTGAGTGCCAAAAGGTTACCTTGGTCGTGTTACAAATTTCAGAAGGTGTAGCAATATTATAAAACCATGACAAACATGGTATTGAGCCACAGAGTAATGTGGTTCATTGGAATCTTTTCAGGAGAAGAAGGACAATTCTTGATCATCAGATCTGGAGAAAAGTGCAGGAGGGTTAATCTACAAGTCCTTTAGAATTCAAGACTTCGGAGAAGTTATGTGTTATAGAGCGAAAGAGATCAAAGCCCCGAAGTCCCCGAAGTGGAACTACACTATAGATCTGGGGAGAAGAGATCAACCGTTTGATTGGGCCGAAGTGGATAGAACCATTGAATCAAGCCAAAGGTGGAAGTTACGATTTTGTATGAAGGGAAAAAAATCTTGAAGCTCCAAAGTTTGAAGTTAATATGAACCATCCATCAAAAGGGACACATGTCAACAGATTGGCTTGTTCAATATTTCGAAATTTGGGAGAATTAATGTATGTTGGGGCGATAACTCTCGAAGCCCGAAGCTCTGAATCCCAAAGAGCTAAAGTAGTGATTCATGATGATGTCACTTGGATTGACGTGGACACATGGGTTGTGTGCCACATGTCATTGGGTTTTGAACCCATGGAAGATTGAAATTCCATTTGGAACGTGACATGTGTCACCCATCTGATTAGGTCATGTGTCAGCAGTTAGTATTCCTCCACGGGGCACTCCATTTGAGAATGGTTAGTGGGCCCACACTAGCATTGATCATGTTACACCAAGATCGATGGCTATGAGGAATTGTGGAGACCTAAGTTGCATAGGAGTTAATTACCCAAGGTAGTCTCGCAATCCAAACCATGGTTTCACCGTGGGGTTACATGTCATCATCAGAAGAATTGTGGGGCGAAAGGCATGTTACTCCAAACCGTCGATGCATGCCCCCACAATTTGAAAGGTGTAAATATTGATGTGAAATGTTAGTGTTCGAACATTGAATCCCTGGGGCCTAGAGGCCACAGTCCGGAGACCGGACTCTCAAGAGGAATTGTGCTATGTTATGAAGTGGAGGGACCCACCACCATTAAAAGGTAGAAAGGCAAGGGGGGGGTGCGGAATAGATTACGAGCTGTCGATTTGAGAGATGATGATCACAGCTGATGAGACTTGCGTGAATATTAACCACTATACGACAATAGTCATATCCACTTGCTAAGGGTTATATCACATCTCAGTTGTTGGTTTCTGATGAACATTGGACCATAGATCCACTCCCCACACTTCACGAGTTCCCCCATTCGGCACTCTGGGGAGTTACAATGACTTGGGTTAGGAACTTCTAAAGCCCGGAGTCCCAAAGTTTTGAGTAAGAACCTATTGACCTAGAATTGGGCCACAACCATGGTCCCATGTGAATTAAGGGCTCAACTAAAACGGGGGCTAGCACCCAAAAACAGTGTTAAAGAAAGGAAAAGGGGTTAGGAAGGAAGCTTGTGGGTTTCATCTGGTTTGAAACTCCATCAGAAGAGGTACTGAAGACCTGGTAACTTTATGATAGGGTCCAACAAAGATCTAAGATCCATTAGCTCAAAGAAAAGAGATCCATTGCACAAGAAGTGCATCAGATAAAAAGCATGAATTTTAAAGGATCGTAGCTTTCTACTCAAGGCTCAGAATTGAGCAAGGAAGAAGTCATTGGAAAGGTCTCGAAAAGAGGATTCCATATGTAATGATTACATCAAAATGGAAAAAATAAATTCTAGAGATGACTACATATCGAATAAATAAGGACAACGATGATTCTTCATTTGCATTGAAATCTTTAAGAAGTCATTAGATTAGATGTTGGGTTCAATAAGAAACATGGAAACCCCGAATGAAATTCTTGTTTGCGGAAGACAGTCGAGGTAAAAATATTTTCACATAAAATGTGAATGCTAGATGGAGAAATCCATATGTGATACATGATAATGGTTGAACCATAAGTTCATATGGAGATGAAATGCATGGGAATAAGGAAGGTTTTATGGAATATGAAAGAGTTTGGAGACAAGATGTGACATCTCCAAAGATCAGTCCTACAGATTGGAGGTAGAACGTCCATTATTGCTAACAAAGTGAGCAATGGAAGCATGGCATGAAGGTAATCAAATATGGCATGACAGAAGTTGGCTTTGCCAGTTAGGTTGAAAAATCAGATGGGTCAAGTCAAGAGAAAATAATAATTCATTAAAATAATACCAGTGCTGATATGATCAGTCATGGAAAGGCTAAACCAAATTTCTTCAAGAAAGAAGTTGGTGTTAACTATCCAAGGTTACTTAGAGAACATGACTAGAAATATAATTGAGTCATGAAGGAATTGGATCAAAGTGATCCAAGTAATAGGGGAATGCTGAAAATTAATATCATCATAATATGTGGTGGCAAGTATGAAAAGTAGACAAGGAAAAACTCTTGGATGGATTCAAGTCCATGAACATCCTAAGATAATGGAAGAAGAAATCATGAGATAGATATCAAGATAATAGGAATTCATGTCAACACTCCAGGAAGGAAAGATAGAATAGTATATGATTGTTTATGCACTCCAAGGGTGTGAAGATATTTCCATAAGAGCATGGAAATATCAAGTCAAGAATAATTTAAAAGTGAAGTGACTTCTAAAGTGAAATCAATAAGGAACCAGGAAGAAGAAAACGATTATATGCATGGTTTTGAATGTAGAGGAGATGTTGCCTGAAAAAAATCCATCTTAAGTAACATAGAGCCATGAGTGACAACCCAAAAGGTTGGAGGTAGCACCTGAATCTATGATGGTAAGGTAAAAGAAGGACTTTCATTTGATTCTATGCAATTGGGAAAAGGGGCATATGTGCATCCTTACAGTATGATAGAGATTGGATAGATAAGTCAAGTTTGAAGCTAGTTGGGATAGATGGATCTAGAAAACAAATAAAAGTTGAAGGTTAATGTCAACATTAGTAATTGGATGGAAATGCAAAGGTAACCAAGAGTGATTTGGCTAGAAAGTGCTCAGGACAAAAATAGTCATGTACAGTGACTACAATGAGAGCACAAGAAGATTCAAGAATCCAGGAAGAATGGAAGACTTCTAGGATTAGCAAGGAAAATTTGCACATGGGAAAGAAGTTGTTGAAATTGTGGTAGTGTTGTAACAGTTAAATTACGGTTGATTGAACAACCATAAGTAGAGAAATAATCATTTCATGTTTCAAGTGTTGTTGATGATGTTGCTACACATGGAAATAAGAAACATAAACTTGAAGGTTGGTTAGGTTTGATAAAAGAAGCATGAAAGATTCTACTGCCATCAGCCATACAAGTAACATCAAATTTATTAATGGAATTCATGCAGGTATGAGTTTGTATTACTCTTTTTGCATAATTGTTGAAGGGAATTTAGCTAAGAATTTTCTCATCCATAGTTATTTTATAAAATCACATGATTATATTATTTGAATGCATACCATTAGATGTGGTAAAGGTTGGAGGCCTGTATTAATTCAAATATTTTTAGCTTCTGAATGCACACACTGACATAGTAGAATGTCATGTTAAATTGTTTATGGGGAAATAACCAAAGAATTAAAAGATAAGAACTTGTTATAGGAATGAATGCCATTAAGATAGTCATGTATGAGACCAGGACATGGTTGGATATGTCAAGGTATGGATATGGAAAGGTTATCAACCACACGGGTACTAAAAGCTTCCTACCTTTAAATAAAACTTGGACTGTAATCTTTATGCTAACACTAATGAATACCACAGAATTATATTCTTGGTGTAGTGTTCAGGTCGAAAAGGAAGGCATCCAATTAATTGGGAAGACAATAGGAAGTGTGTGGAGAATGTGTCAATACATTGGCCAGAATTCTAACTTATGGATGGTGAGATACATGATTGAGATAAAGAGCATTATGTAATTCAATGCAAGGTGCATTGAATAAGTATGCATTGAGAATTGTGCTCGTGCATAGTAAGTGATAGAATTGTGTACTAAATGCAATGGTTCAATGTGTTTTGTAAGTACATGCATATATATTATTCCATGGAAATAATTGTTACTAACAGCTGAAATTTTGTGAACTCATGAAGTTGAGGACATTTCAGGGATATTTTAGACATTGCAACAGGAAAGTTGCAAGTCAAGTAGTCACATGAGCATTGACCACAGGAAATTTTCTTGTTCAGAAAAAGAAGTAATGAACTTACATATATTACTGTAAACATGGATATGCATAGAATGATGAATCATTCTATTTTATTAAATTGTTTGGTAATTGTGATTGAATTTCTAGGTGAAAGAAATTCTACGATCACTGCATAAGGTTTTGAACATATTGCAATTGAATTGTGATGTACACAAAATACTGACAATTTGTTGGTTGTATGAAAGATGAAGCATTGCAGGAAAAAAAATGGTGTGCAGTTTGGTGCCTGTGGAAAACCACAAGGATAGTTGCATTCATAATATGGAAACAACCAAAAAGAATTATGAAATAGAATTTCATGATTTGGGGAAAAGTTCAATTCCCTTTTGAACTAAGTTGGACTTCCTAAATGAATTATTTTATGCTTTCTCATGATAATTGCATGTGAGTGATGCAGATGAGATGATGTTTATTAAAGTTAGAATGTTGACTACAAAGAGTAGCTCGTGGAAGATGTTGATTTGAAATATCAGAGGGCAGTTGGAACTTCAGGAGCCACGGTGCTCTGAGACTTCTTGAGCCAACCTGTTGTTGAAGCCCAGGGAAAGGGAGGTGTAGTAGTCGATGGAATTTGTGACAGAGAAGGTGTACACTACTAGGGTGGGGTAGGCATGTGGGGAATGAGAGACCATTGGTTGGAGTGTTGCTGAGGTTTGGTACCTTGGCCTAGACCATGTTGATATGGATTGTGGACCATGACTATCTTGGGAATCCATTGTCCCGATGGATTCATATCCTTGTTCAAGGGTGGAAGGTCTTCTCAATCAAAAGGTGTAGGAGCAGAGTGTTTATGTCTATGGAATCATATCCCTGCTAAGATTTTATCAACAGTGAGATATATGTCTAGGTGGAACATCGTGGATCTGTAGTCAGTTGGTGCTTTTAATGAGGTTTAATTGATTCATGTAACAAGGAACAATGAGTTGAATTCTTTCCTGAAGCAGCTCTATGGAATAGAGCAATTGAATTTCACCTGCAGTATGAACACCAGAATTGGTGCTTGAAAGTAGAGCACTAGGTGGATAATAAGCTTCCAATAGCTAAATCTTAGAGCTTTTTGAAGAATTTTGGAATTGTATATGTATAAACAAGTTACACTAAGGACAGTGCAAAAATAAGGGGAGGGGATTGTAATATCCCCAGGCAGAGCCCCATTTTTAACTATGAATTGTAAACATATTTGATAGGTTGGTGAGCCAAGTTATAATAATCTAAGAGGATTATGTGGTGATTAGGCCAAAGAGCCTATATGCAAAGGCCAGTGAGCCTACTATTGTATATGTGTAAATGATCATATATTTAATATAATTACATCATTGTGTGTAGACTGACCATATAATATCCCTAGGCAGAACCCAATTGTAAATGTAAAATGAAAATGTACTTAAGTTGGTGAGTTGTTTGATATCATTTTTTGTATGCATATTTCATGGCATAGTGCGTGCATGTACTGTGTAGTAAAATGAGGAAGTGTGCACATTCCAGGATACCATGCACAATATTGAGGCCAACGATCCTTTGTGTATATGTTGTGTATTATAGGCTGGTGAGCTAGTTATTATAAGCTAGGATGCTTATGTTTTGATTAGGCCAGAGAGCCTAGATGTTAAAGGCCAGTGTGCCTATTTTTTTTTAAGTCTTATAATTAATATAAAATACATCGTTGTGCACACAGACCACGATAAAAGAGTATGGGGGACTAAACTCCACTAGTTAGGGAAAGGGAGGGGCTAAAAGTTAAGGAAAATGGGCTAAGCTAGGGAGCTTAATCCAAAAAGGAATAGTATATTAATATTTATTAATTATAAAGTATGGATAATTATTTTATCCTAAGTTCTAAATATGAGGACAAGTGGGCCAAAGTAGCTCCCAACATGACAAGTGTCAAGTTGGGGACATGCATACATATTGGTTGGACTTATTTCATTTCGGGGGGATTCTTTCCATCACTCCTTCCATCATTTAGTCATCTAGTCCATCATTCAGGAGCATTCACTCACTCATTTAGTTATCCTACGTACTTTCGTGTCACTATACCTGAACCTGTATCCATAGCCATACTTGTTTGTGTAGCTAGTTATCTTGGGAGCTGGACTGAAGAAGCGGGTTGTCAGACCCGTGAGAAATTTCTCTCTGGATGAGAGAATTGTTGGGAATTGATTTCCTGGAGGTGATAAACTATAGCTACAGGGTTGTGAGACTTCATGTTTGGCCTGTTGCTAAAGCCCGAAAAATCACTGGGGCAGTCGAAGGACTATTGAGCAGAGAAGGGGCACACTTCCTAGGGTGGGATAGGCATGTGGGGAATGAGGGACTGTACGTTTTTAGTTTGATTTGGCACCTATGATAGAGTCTTTCCTGTTTTCTTTGATCCATTAGCTTAGTTAGGAATCCCTTTACCCAGGTGGAGTTTAGTCCCAGCTTAGGGGTGACTCACTACTGAGAGTGATGAACAGTGTGGTCTAAGGCTAGGAGGTTTGTGGAAGGTCTGCACACAATTGGTGATATTATTATAAAGATAAGTATCAATTGTGGGATAAATGTACATGTTGCATTATTATTTATGTGTTTATTTTTATGGGTATTGTCTGTATACACTGCATGTATATGTTTAGTATTGTTTCAGTATGAAACCGTGCATTACATAATGTATTTTTCTGCTTACATTATATATATATATATATATATATATATATATATATATATATATATATATATATATATATCCGCAATATTTCTATGTGTATACATTTTAATTACATTCAGTTCGAAAAATGTTTGTGGCATAGCTTAGTGGATGTTGGGTATGTTACAGTATGTTCCGCAGAGAGAACAAAAGTGTTCTCTTGTGTATCGTGGCCTAACATGGGTGGTCATGGATGTTACAATATGGTATCAGAGCTTCAGTTTTCGACACTGAGCCTGGATGGGTTGAGCAAGTTAGGTTGAAGCGAAATGTCACAAAGGAGTGATTTTGAAATGGCCAAATTTCAGTTTGTAGAGCGTCCATGGTAAAAACTAACAGCAATTGGTCAAAATTGGGAAAAAGCCCCAATTTATGTTGTTAAATTCATGGGAAAATTGAGATATTCAGCTAAGTGGTGAGATATTCTTGATTTAATATATGCTCTAGCAAATTCGGACCTGGAATTGTTCGAATTTGATGTTATAGTGAAGCCATAACAGATGGAGCTAATTTTGTAATTAAAATTCTCAATTCGTGAATTGATTTTGGATAAATTTGTTCCATAAATGTCAACCCACAATGATTTGTTGCTGCATAGGTTGAATTGGTGTTATTCGAGTGAAATTGAGTGAATTTTGTGGTTGCAGAATGTCTATGGTAAATTGGGGAAAAATTTAGGGAAAAGCCCCAATTTCTGCAGCGGAATTCACGAGGAATTGATGTGCATAAAAATGAATGTGCACAGGTGGGCACACTAAAAAGGCATGTTGCACGGTAAAAAGATCGTGATATGTAACAATTGGCATCACACAGAAAAATGTTGGTGTGCGGTGCGGGCACTAAATTACGGCACCGTGCGGAAAAATGTTAGTGAGTGGGTGCGCACACAAAATTTTGGCATCGCACGGAAAAAAATTAGTGTGCAGGTGTGCGCCCTAAATTTTGGCGTCCCGCAAAAAAATGTTAATGTGCGGGGTGTGCGCACTAAATTTTTGCATCGCGTGGAAAAATGTCGGTGTACGTGATCACGTGCTAAATTTAACATTGTGCAGTGTGAATATGCATAATAAGGTGTGCACGGTGTTCACACACATAATAATGGCGCACGTGGTGTGTGCAGTATTGGCAGACTGCGGAGAAACTTTGTTGGTGCACACACAATGTGGGTATATATTGTCACGCAACAATTTAGTTAGTAGTGCGCGCAGAGTTTTAGGTGTGCGGTCGAGGTGTACTAAACTCTGGCATGGTGCAACGCGTATAGTGAAATGTGTGTGGGATATCAGCACGCGACACAAAAAGAGCGTGCAACAAGTAATAGTGCAATAACCAAAATTGCGCGTTGTGGATAGTGGCACGCGACACAAAAGTAGTGCGCGACAGAGAAGTGATGCACAGTGGTTATAGGTACACGAAACATGATTTACCAGCTTGTGGTGTTGTTGTGCATGGTAATTATGGGTGTGCAGGTTGCAATTTGTGTACATGACGTCATTTGGAGGGTGAACAACAGCAGAAAACCAATGAATTTCTACGATGTTTTATACAGCTTGAACATCATCTTTTTGCAATGCATTTTTTAGGCCCTTAATAGCATTTTTGGGTACTCGAAAACCACGAGCACAGAGTGTGCCAAGGCACACTTTTTATTTTCAACTGAAATAAAAGAGCTCGGAGAGATATTTCTAATGGTGTAAATCGTTCGTCAAATGGAGCTTATATGAGAAAGTTACAGCACAAATAGTGGAGGGTAAATTTTAAGACCCAGCTAGCTTCAAAGAGCCATAACTTTCTGCTCCGGAATCAGATTGAGGCATAGGAGTAGTCAATAGAAATCTATTGAACCATAGAATACATTTCCAGAGCTGAATTAAATTTTTGGGCATGTTAAAAATGTTTAATATGGAAAATAAGGCACATGTAGAATTCTAGACCAAAAACACGAATTGGTCTAGAAAATTCAACAGGTTGTAACTGTCAGCCAAGAACCCAGAAAAAGGAAAAACTTGGACAGAGTGTCCATAATATGTATATTAAGAAACCCAATTTATATCCTACAAAAAATCCAATGGAGTAGGTGCAAAAATTCATAATTACAGTGCAAAGTTGCACCAAGTTGAAAAACGAACAGAAAAATTAATGGGCAAATTTCAAATAACCATAAATTTATTCTCGAGACTCATATTTGAGCATGGGAGAAGGAGTTGGAAAGGTATCAAACAGTGGAATATAATTATCCACCTAGAAAATTGATCTAGGCATTCAATTTTACAGGAAATCAGAAGAAAGAGTTCTGATATTTTATTGAACCATAATGGTTCATATTTTCATAAAATTGTTGAAATAGTTAGTCTGACAAAATTTTGTTGGTTGTACATTTTGCAGAGACAACAAAAACTAGAAAAAAACAGAATCAACAAAGAATCCAGAGTAATGGAAGAGACACAGGGGACATACATCCAGGAAGATGAGATCATAGGGATGGATGTCCATTTGGGCATTGAAGGAACAAACTCCAATGGACATGGAGAAGTAAGGGATGAAAACATGAATATGATAGAGACCATTAAAAATTTGCAGAAGTATGTCCAAAGCCATAAAGCTAATAATGAAAGTATTATGAGAGCCAAGGAGCAGCAGGATGACTTCAACATGAAGTTAATGCAGAGCTTGAACAGAATCGAAAATAAATTGGATAAGAAGAGTGGCTCAAGAAAATCAGGAAGTCGCAAGTCTCCTGATGAGAAAAGAAGAACAATAAGTGTTAGTAGACATCACCACCACTCCCCGAGGCATTCCAATAAGAGGGCACACAATAGCTCAAGTCCATCCCCTGTCAAGAAGCATAAGAGGTCTGGGGTGGATGAGCTACGAGGAGAAATGAACAAAATCAAACCTCCTACATTTGATGGTGAGCACAAGAAGGATGAAGATGCAGAGACATGGTTTTTGGGCATGATAAAGTATTTTCAATTTCATAATTATTCTTCTCATGTAGAAGGAAGAATTTCCATCTATCAAATCAAGGGAAAGGCATCCATGTGGTCGGATCAACTTGTGTAGGTGTAGCACATTAAATAGAAAAGTGTTATTTGGAGGGAATTCAAGAAGTATTTTGAGAAGAAATACTTGACTAAAAGATACTATGGAAAGAAAATGAAAGATTTATTTGAACTCAAGCTTGGGAGTATGACAATAGATGAATATGAGAGAAGGTTTTTAGAACTATTGAAGTATATCTCTTTTATCAAGGATGAGACAGTTAAGATTCAAATGTATTTGAGTGGATTTCCATCATTCATCAGTGAAAAAATACAGTATGATGATCCCAAGACATTGGAGGAGACCATAAGGCGAGCTAAATGCATGTATGATTAGAAAAAATCAAGGCCAACTTTACAAAAATCTTGGGAAGACAAGAAGATATGGATTAGAGGAAGAAGGGAACTAAGCCACCATTCTTCAGAAATAATACTCAAGGACAGCCAACTTCCAGAGAACCCAGAATGATTTTAACATGGGGTTAAAGGCCAAGGCAGCCACCTATTCAATGTTGGGGTTGTAAAGGAGATCATATGTTCAGAGAATTTCCTCACAAAGGTGAAAAAGTGAAGATTGTTCATAATGTACAGCAAGATGAAACAGTGGAGGACATGGGCAGAAATGTACCAAGGATCTATGCAGCCCTAGATAACAAGAAAGAAGAGTATCAATCACATATGATTGAAGTGTAAGGTATGATTAACAACCAAACCATTGTTATTTTAATTGATTCAGGAGCTAGTCATAGTTATATAGATCCTAATATGGTGGAAATTTTGCAATTGCCAAGAAGCAAGCATGGAAAGTCTTGGTTGGTGTAGTTGGCTACTAGAGCCAAAAGAAAATTTAATGAGATGGTTCAGTCATGTCTTATGGACATGAATGGATTGAACATCGGGGCATATTTGAACATCTTTCCTTTAGGTTCCTATGAATATCTAATTGGGATAGATTGGTTGGACCAACATCATGCTATCCTAGACTGTCATAACAAGACATTTACTTGCTTGAATGAGGAAGGGAGCCTAAGGAAAGTGCAGGGAATTCCCAGGGCAGTAACCATAAGAGAAATTTCAGCATTGAAACTGAAGAGATGTTACAGAAAAGGGTGTCAAATCTTTTCAGCTCATATGGAAGAGACACCTAGATATAAGCTTCCAAATTTGGAAGATCATGTAGTCCTGGAAGAATTTGAAGATGTGTTCAAGGAGATACCAGGACTACCTCCTGTTAGCACTGAAAGTCACACTTTGACTACTAAAGTGTAATCTGAGCACCCATCAGAATGTAAAAGATAATTTTGGTTTTGAATAGGTGGATCAGCATGATGGAGAAAGAAAGGGAGAGGGAAGAAAACTGCATATCAGTAGGCTACACCAATGGTCAATGGAGTTGCAAACATTCTACTCATCGAAGGCACTAAAGTTGCTCAATATAAAACAAGATAATATACTGATAGGTGGAAGAATGAAGAAGGAAAACATAAGATAGAATGTTCACTAAACATATATCCTCTCAATTTAATGAATCAACAAACACTTGAATATAAACAATGACTGATGGGCAAAATACAGTAGATCCTTTGTTGCTTAGGGATCCATAAATCATTGGCAGACTTTGATCCTCAAATATGCAATATATTCAAATAAGAAGAAATATAAACAAAATATTTACAATATGAAATCATATCTCTCATGAGTCTCCAATAGTAGTAATTCTTACAATCATAAAATGCCCACAGGCTTACAAATGAACACACACAGGAAAACGGTTTGATCCTACTCTCTCTAGCCTCTCTTAGCTCATGAATCCAAAATCCCTACCCTCATGTGAAATGATTATATATCCATATAGGTCCTTTCCATCTCAACCATTCGAACTCCAACCCCTTTCCCAAAACAAAAACAACTACAAAAAAAAAATGACATGTTTTAACTAATTTCCTACTTTTCAGGAGGCGAAATTCTGAAAAATAGGCTTCCAAATGCCACTTCTAATTCTCAAACCATAAAATTTGTGTAAAATATGAGAAATTTTTTTTGTATATAATCTCGTTATGAAGAAAAACCTCTCTCATTTTCTTTAAATTCATCTCTAGCTGGCCGCAATAGGTGTCACAAAAACATGTCTCAAACAGGAAATCATGAAAACTGAAAACATAGGGCTCAAAGATTCTTTCGAATCTCTCAATCCGTAATAGCTGTGTGAAAAATGAAAGAGGTTAGTGTTCAAGGTTTCATTCTTGACAATAACCTCCTTCATATTTTTAAAATTCATCCTGGTTCAGACGGAAATGATCCTGTAAGTCAGCTGGTCAAAAATATCATTTCAACAGTCTAGAACAGAGTTTCGCAACACATTTCGTAGCGCCACTTCTATGTGTAATATCTATCTAACAATAATAAATTTTTCAAAAATGAGGGAGGCTTTTGTTATTTGGTATGTGATTAACAAAAGCCTCCTCTAGTTTTCAAAATTACCTTCTCATTTTTTCATAAGCCAAGTTTTAAGTTAGTCACTCAAAACTGGAAAAAGCGTCCTTACAAAATAACTCTGCACAATTTGGTCTTTGTCAAAATTTTGGTAGCGCCCGCATGTGTGTCTGTAGTGAAATTTGGTAGCACCGTCATAATTCGTATATACATCACTTCAACATTGACACATTTGGTAGAATCCAACATGAAAATAGGTTTGGTAGCAACCTATGAAATTCATAGCGCCATCATTACACTGGTTAACAGATTTGGTAGCATTTTAGGTAGTAAAATGGAAGACCATGCTATATAGACAATTCTGCAGCACCATGGTGCTACAGAATGTCTATGCTTTTCTATATGATGAGACTAATCAAGAACTTTGAGCTGATATATGAAATCCTATGTTTATCCTGTTAGAGGTTATTTAGTTGCTTATGGAGAGGCAGGCCTCTTCTAGCTGCAAATTCTTGTGCTAACATAGGCTCCATGGGGGATAGATTCCTCCCTTTGATGCTCTAAGAAATCTTGTAGTTTCAGTGTGTTATCCATTGGGTTTCTCCCAACCTTTAACCTCTACAATTTTCTTTGATATGTTACCTTCAACTGAAACTAAATGCAAATGAAAATTGAAACTGACAAAAATGATGAAAATGATGCTTGTCCAGCAAGATTATTGCACACACCTACTCTAATTATTGGGAAAATGAAGCATTCAAGTTACATGAAACAACCAATGAAGACATTTCATCATTTTTTCAATTGTTTGAAGCTTTGAAATGTGCTTCCTTAAGCACCACAGATAATTCCTACTTGAAGGCACGTCAAAGAAATATTTGGCAATACACCTTCCATTGAAGAAATCAGTGAGCCTAGGCTCACTTTTTGGTTGTAGATAGGTTGCAAATCAATCCTGAAAAACATCATCAATAATTTCCCCTATGACATTGTTTTGTGTAAAAAAGAAAAGTGTTGCATTAGGTCCTTCCTCCACTGTGCTTGGTTGTTGCATTGCTTGTTGATTTTCTGATTCATTCTCAATTCATATGGATTTGGTCCACTCCTGGTCATGAGGTGTATTAGGAAAAAGGATTAGTGATGCTTGTCTTTCTTTAATTTCAACCTCTCTCATCTGCACACATGGCATTTGATCTTGGCTTCTTGATGAAACTGAGCTTGTGTCTTCAAGAGGAATAGGGGGTTGATAGGGAAGTTCATCACAATTAGAATTGCTTGGGAAACTACATTCTTCTATCTTATCTTCTGATTGTGAGGGATATTCATCATAGCTTGGCTTATGGTCCCAATTTCTCATTTTTTCACCTTCTAAACTTAAATTATCATCTTTTTCTTCTTTTTCAGCAACAAAAATATGACATGAGGGTTGAAACAAGCTATTGTTGCTTTGATGGGAAGGGTACTTCTCTGATATAAGGTATTCAACAGACTTTTCATGGAAATAATCTTCATAATTATCATACAAAGGTGAATCAATGACCATTTGACTATTAATGGCTGAGGGGATTAGTACAATAGCTGGGACAACTAGTTGTTCAGGGAAAACATCCTCATAGTCATCAAAACTTGACAAATCATGGCACACTGGTTCATTAACAATAGGAGGGATTACAACAACAACCGGTAAACTGTGAATTCGGTCATGAAAAGATGCAACACTATCCTCATGATGAAATAACTCTGAACCTAAGATGATCTCTTGACTTAAAGAATCGAGAAAAGGAGGAGAAAAGGAAATGATGGATTCTCCATATTGATCTTTCTCTTAGGGACCTAGATTTTGACATGAATGATGCATTTGTTCTTGAAATTTAGGAAAAGAATTATAAAACTCATCATCTAAGTCCTTCTCTCTGCAATCATCCCCTTCATCATCATTGTTAGATGAATCACTTGTTGAATCCTAAATATATGATGCATACCCCTCACAACAATTATCAATAATTCTTTTAGCTGAATAAATTATCTTGCAATAAGAATAAAGAACATCATGAAAGTCCTTCAAAGAGGAAATACTAGAAGAAGGGAGTGTTCTATACCATTGCCTCGCATAGCCTTCCAATGAATACATGAACATTTTCATCAATATATCTTCATGATGGATTTCAACCTGTTGCATCAAAGAATGAAATGCATGAACACGCTCAACAGGGTTTTCATTCTCGCCTTCATAAAATATGGGCAGTAGATCTTTCCATTCATCAATTTGAGGCACATGATGTAGATAACCATCTATGGCTGAGAAATTGAGTGGGGAAAACCTCTTGTCCAGGATAGCCTTCATAGCCATTTAATTTGTCTCATTCCAGTGGAGTCACCAACAAATTCTGAGCAATGGAGTCGCCATGGTGAATGTTTAGTCTTGAAGGTGTCCAACTTTAATCACCATCTAAAGCTGGTGTTGTGTAGTGTCGTTCTTCCCAGGGAAATTTTCAATCTTCTCAAATATACCCCCGGCAACGATGCCAAAAATGTTAGCACTAAAAGTCACACTTTGATTGCTAAAGTGTAAGCTCAGCACCCATCAGAATGTTAAAGATAATTTTGGTTTTGAATAGGTGGATCAGCAAGATGGATATAGAAAGGGAGAGGGCAGAAAACTGTAGATTAGTAGGCTAAACCAATGGGAAATGGAGTCGGAAACATTCTACTCATCAAAGGCACTAAAGCTTCTCAAC
>ML779765.1:442096-455153 GCA_009831015.1 Picea engelmannii | reverse complement strand
TGTTGATAGGTGGAAGAATGAAGAAGGAAAACATTGTTGAAATTATTAAGACAACTGAGACGAGGGGTGAATCAGTTGTCACTGTGCTTAAACAATATTAAGTCAATATTAAGTCTATTAAACCATTTTTAATCTTTCATCAAGTGACCATCAATATTATACATCATATGGACAACATAAATAATGAGCATCAATCACACATAAGATATACACAGAGATATATTTTCACGAGGAAACCCATAAAGGGAGAAAACATCTTCTTCTTCAAAATGATAGGCAATCTTTTAATTTTTGTACATCATCTATGTTTGAGCACCAACTCAAAGAGAGTCTACTACCTCTATTTTACAAGCTCCAACTTGTTGAGAGCAACAACTCTCTGGTTTCTCTAGCACCCACTAAAAGGAAGCACCAACTCCCTAAATATTCCAGGACTAACTAGATTTATACAAGCACCAACTTGTATACAGAAAACTCTATGTTTTCTCGAGCACCACCCTGACACCCTATTTTCTAGCCACAACTAGATGGAAGATACAACTTCCAATATTCAAGAACAAACTTGAATATCAAAGGACCATAGTCCTCCCTAGAACTACCCTTCCTCCCTGATTATGAATAAATGATTGACAAACAAACAATACAGGTATTTCAATTCTTACCCCTTCTTCATTGTTCTGCAATTCTTCTCTGGTTCAAAACTTGTTCTGCAGTTCTGCTCTGCTTCATGCTATTCTGCTCTTGCTTCATGTTATTCTACTATTCTTCTCTTGCTTTTTTTTGTTCGGCGACTGTTACTCATCTCTGAGTTTTATCTCATGCTTTGCATTCTGTCATTTTATCCTTCTTATAGTTCATCTCATTGTTTTGGTTAGAACAACCAACCTTACACAGTCGATGCATCTCTCCTTTTATACACACCAGCCTCATCTGTTACACCTCAAATCTCCTTGGGCAAAGACAAAAATGTCTCAGCAAATGAATTTCCAACCGATCAAGAACCATGATTCAATTTTCTAACTGAATCCTAGTTGATCTTATTAATCATGAAAATAAACAATGACCCTTCGATCATATTCCTGATTAACCTGCACCATTGAATTACAAGCACTGGGTGTTGCACTTATTCCATATGCCCACTGGTTGTGACCACAATCCTAATCAAAATGCATTTTGCATTTTTCATTTCGGCAATCCTATGTCGAAGGGTCTCAACACTCCAATTTGCGATCCCTGAAACTTCGAAAAGGAGCTTAGCTGGATTGTCTCCTTCCCTTCTTGTGACCACGTAACCACATGATGTAATCACTTGCTAACCAAATGATCACTTTGAGATTCGCAACTTCGAGAATTTTGTGGCGAAGAGTCTTGACTCTTCAAGTTGCGGTCATCGAAAAGGAGCTTATCTCTGCTAGCTCTTTCCCCTCACATGACCATCGATGGTGACCACAGGCTGCACCAAAAGGTGCTTCATGATTTTGCATTTCGGCATTCTTGTCATGAGTGTCTTTGAATCCTCCAACTCTTGGTATCTGAAACTCTGAAATGGAGCCGGATCAATGGTCCACCATCCACAGTGATCGGATGGCTCTCCTCCACCTCGGTACTTGAGCCTTCGGGACTTTGAAGCTGAAACTCCCGAAACAAGAACTGATGAAGTGACATCATTCTTGCGTCACTCAATGATGTGTCAAGAGTCGAGTGGCTGCCACGTGTCACTCAAAATTATGATTTCCAGTGGCCTGAAAAGATGAAACAATTTGACACTTGTCCTTATATGCTCGTGTCCCATGTCCTTGTTGTCGTAAGTTGCCACCTGTCCTCACTGACGTGGTCTATCATGATCTATCTCCTAGATCCAATGGCCTAGATTTGTCTTCAATCCAATGGCTGAGATTATATCATGATTTCGATATCTCGAGTTCGAGAGGTTAGGAGCCTCCTTCCTTTGACCTTTCTATCAATGAAAAAACAATCGCTCGCCATGTGTCCTCTGCATCCAACATTCCACACCATACCTCGATCCAAAGGTTCAGATCAATCCTCAATCTGATGGCCCAGATCATTTCAGAATATCGCATATCGCGAATTCCCACACCATACTCCGTTGACTCCTCCAATGTGCAAGTCAGCGAAATTCCAATCACTTTCCACGTGTCCTATGACTCCAATGGTCAGGATTGTTATCGCGATTTTGCATATCGTGAGTTTGAGGGGTTAGAGAACCTCTTTCCTTTGGATTTCTTGATCTGCAAAACTCTGAAATGAAACCTTTGTCGCGCTCTGACTGTTTACCACATGTCCTTCTTGGATCAACGGTCCTCCTACTTTAGAGACTTTCTAAGCCCACTTCATCTTGTACTGAAATATTGTGCTCCTTCTTATGGATCCGATGATGGTCGGTCTTCGCACTCAGATATGACACCTGATATCTGTTCTCTTCTTCTGTGCACTCCTCCAGTCTTAATTCGGATCTGACGATCATTAAGAATTCTAAATGGGATCCAACGATCACTGTTTCTCCTCCTCATGAGCTTACACTGCTGATCTTGCCATTCCATCATTGTCATTGTGTAGCTGATCATGATCTTTTCCATCAATGAAAAACACGCATACTTTGTCTTTTTTTGAAAAACATGCCAACAATCTCCCCCTTTGGCATTGATGGCAACCCCTTGAAACCCCTTGAAGAACATCCAATTATACCACTATAGCATCTTTGAAATTACCATACTTTCTCCCCCTTTGACTTCAATGTCAAAGAAGAAACATTCTCTCCCTGAGCTATTGCAGTACATACTCCCCCTGTCAACTATGAGAAGCTTATAAATACAATAGATATTCAATAAGTACTCCCCCTGACCAAGTGAATAGATTAGACAAAAGACTTTATAACCCCCAACTTTTGACGAAGATATCCAAAAGTGGTCGCTGCTAACGGTTTAGTAAAGATATCAGCTATTTGTTCTGTGGAAGGAATATAATTCAGCTGAATGACTCTGTTTGTAACTTGTTCTCTAAAAAAATGGTATTTTATTGGGATATGCTTAGTCTTGGAATGAAGAACATGATTCTTGGAGACACTAATGGCACTAGTGTTATCACAATGAATTGTAATCGGATCAGTATAATTTACCTTCAAATCTGTAAGAGTTTGAATCATCCATAAAATCTGAGTACAGCAAATAGTAGTAGCAATGTACTCTTCCTTTGTAGTTGATAAGGAAATAGATCCCTGCTTCTTACTAATCCATGCTACCAATGAGTCACCCAGGAAGAATGCACCTCCACTGGTGCTCTTTCTCTCATCCACACAATTTTCCCAATCTACATCTGAATAAGCAGTTAACTGAAAATTCTGATTTTTGGGATACCACAGACCATAAGTCATTGTTCCCTTCAAGTATTTGAATATCCTTGTGACAGATACCAAATGAATTTGTTTAGGAGAAGACTAATAACGACCTACCATTCCAACAACTTGCATTATATCAGGACGGGATGTTGTGATGTACAGAAGACTTCCTATCATAGAGCGATATGTCCTTTGATCAACATCAGGTGAAATAGCATCTTTACTGAGCTTGCAAACAACCACCATAGGTGTACTAACAGGAGAGGAATCCTCCATCTAAAATTTCTTCAACATCTCTTTCAAATATTTTTCTTGAGAGATAAATATTCCTGCAGAACTCTGATTTACTTGTAAACCCAGAAAGTATGACAGTTCTCCTATCATGGACATATCAAACTCTATTTTCATAGAGTTATAAAACCACTGGACAGAGGATTCATTAGTACACCCAAAAATAATATCATCTACATAAACCAAAACAACTAGTAAATTATCACCTTCAGACTTAATGTAGAGATTGTTGTCAACAGTACCTTTCTTGAACCCTTTGTCTTGTAAAAATTTGTCCAATCTATAATACCAAGGTCGTGGTGCTTGTTTTAGTCCATATAAGGCCTTCTTCAGCTTGCAAACATAATCAGTAGTATCTATCAATGAGAATCCTTCAGATTGCTCCATATATACTTCTTGCTCTAGATCTCCATTAAGAAATGTTGACTTAACATCCATCTAATAAACTCTAAAGTTCTTATGACATGAATATGCAAGAAACATTCTAATGGCTTCCAATCTTTCCACTGGTGAAAAAATTTCATCAAAGTTCTGACCTTCAACTTGTACATACCCTTTACAGACCAATCTGGCTTTATTTCTAACAACTTGTCCTTTTTCATTCATTTTATTTTTGAACACCCATTTGAAACCTATTACATTCTTGTCTTTAGGTCTAGGAACAAGATCCCAAGTATTGTTCTTCTCAATCTGATCAAGCTCTCCATTCATAGCTCTAATCCAATCATCATGCTGGTTGGCTTCATAAAAAAAATTAGGTTCAGCCATAGATAAAAAAGCAACATGATTTTGTTCTGAGTCTTTAATCAATTTCCTTCTTGTCTAAACTCCTTTATTTATATCTCCAATTATCTGATTTTCAGGATGATTCTTTGTAACAATTCTTAGAGGTGATTTTGCTTCTTTCTATTGGTTTGTGTCAGTTGGAGTATTCTTATCTTCATCTGATTCAGAGTCTTCTCTTTCTGATCCTTGGAACTTTTCATCTTCATTTTCAATTATATATTTTGTGCTTGGTTCAACACTGCTTACATTTCCTACTGGGATTTCTTCATGAACTTTTATGTCAATACAATCAACCAATTTATGCAGCCTCTTATTATAGCATATGTAACCTTTATTGTTTGTAGCGTAACCTAAGAGTATGCCTTCATCATACCTGTCATCATATTTGCCAATATTTTCATCATTATTCTTGATATAACATTTACTCCCAGACACTTTAAAATGCTTGATTGAAGTAGGTCTTCCAAACCATAATTCATAAGAAGTATTGTCACTATGTGGCCTGAGATGAGCTTTGTTCAGGATATGAACAGTTGTATGTATTTCTTCCACCCAATGTGTCTGAGCAATATTTTTTTCATTCATCATTGATCTTGCCATTTGTTGTATTGATCTATTCTGCCTCTCAACAACTCCATTTTGTTGTGGAGTCCTTGGGATTGTGTACTCTCTTTGGATCCCATGTTTATCACATAACTCTTTGAAGTTCCATGAGCTAAACTCTCCTCCTCTATCAGATCTTACTGCCTTCAATCATTTTCCTATTTGATTCTCAGTCAAAGCCTTAAACACTTTGAATTTTTCAAATGCTTCAGATTTTTCTTTAAGAAAGGAAACCCATGTTAGTCTAGAATAATCATCAATAATCAACATAAAACAATTTTATTTTATTGTACCTTCTTTTCTTGATGTTCCACATAAATCCATATCTACTAACTGGAGAGGTTTTTCTATGAAGGAAAGGTTTTAGATTTGAACTTTTTCCGAGTAAGCTTTCCTATCTAGCATAGTTTACAAATAGAATCACATGGCTTTGATATCTTTGAAAGATCCTTTATTGCTCCATTGTTTCTAAGCTTGATTATATGATCAAAATTTAGATGTCCAAGTCTCCTATGCCATAGCCAAATTCCATCATACTTTCTTAAGTGACATTCTTCTTTTTCTTCTTTGAACACATAGACATTGTTTTCTGTTCTTATCCCTTTTGCAACCAGCTGTCCTGAATTCACAGAGTTTATTTTACAATCTATAGAAGTAAAAACAAACTCACATCCTTGGTCACAGACTTGACTGACACTAAGAATATTATGTTTCAGAACATCTACAAATAACACATCTTGAGATTTTCTTTTTCCATTACTCAGACTTACCATTCCTTTACCTTTTATTTTTCTTGGTGCATCGTTTCCAAAAGTTACATTCCATGATTTGTTTTCACTTAGAGTTAGAAACTTACTTTTGTCTCCAGTCATATGTTTGGAACATCCATTGTCAATATACCAGGGATTCTTTTGTCTTTGGGCTGATAACACTAATCTACACTGATCATCTTCTTTCTACTTCCAAACCTTGAAATTTTTAGCAATAGGAGTCAGATCTGGCTTATAGTTCTTTAAACGACAATCTGTAGCTTTATGTCCATAATTATGGCATATATAACATTCTGGTTCACTGAATAGCAGATCATAGTGATTGTTATGCTCATAACTGTTGTACTTAACCTGCGTCCTTTTCCCATCTATCATATGATTTGTAGTTTGCGGTTGTTTGTTACATGGTTGTCTCAATCTTTGTTGTGGCAGATAATTATTCCTTGAGTATATTGATTTCTCATCTCTAAGTATTAAAGAACAAGTTATAGATTTGAGACCAAAATTAGAACAGAGGAAACAATATCCATAGAAAAATCCTTTATACCTAGAAAAAGTTTGTCTTTTTTTAGCAGGTCGATTTCTTTCATGCTGATAATTTCTCTAATCTACAGATTCAGTTTTGGTATTTTTTCTTTCATTCCTTCTTGGTGATTGATTTTCTTTCTTTGATTTTGCAGAGTGGTTGTTGTCAATGATTGTAGATTTGAAAAACTTAATGGGTTATGTATTACTTAGAAGATCACTACTTGATCCTTCTTCATAGCCCAAGCCAACTTTCAACTTTAGATTCCTTTGTTGATTTAGAATGGAGGATAATCCTTCTGAAGCTTTAATACTTGACAGATTTGGTGATACAACGCCTTAAACTTCTCCATTTCTTTTATGGTTTTTACTATCTCTTCTTCTAAGTCTTCACACCTCAATTTCTTCTCTGATAACTGTTGTTTCAAAATGTCCTCTATTTTCTTTGCTTCTTCCAACTCAAATTTTAGTAGAGCAAAGTCTTTATCATGTTTTTTATCATTCATTTTAAATTGCATCAACAATTGTTTTTGTTTTCTCTTCTTAAATCTGAGTCTGCCAATTTCTTCCAAAGCACTGATTAATTCGCCTTATGTATCTACCACAGCTTCTTCGTCATCCATTTCACCTCTTGTGTGTTCATAATCAATATCTCCCATAGCCATAAACATGAAATCATTCACTTTGTCTTCACATGATGAGTCACTATCTATGTCTTCTGAGTTGTCATTGTTTGTGCACAAACTTTTCTTTTTACTATATTTCTTAAATTTGTATTTATTTTCATCATCAAAGTTCTAGTCCTTTTTCTGGTGAGGACACTTAGATGCAAAATGACCTATCTTTCCATAGTTAAAAATTTTGAAGGGAAGCTTTCCTTGATATTTTCTTGATCCTTTCTTTAAACTTCTCACAAATTTTGCCTCAATATCATCTAATTTTGAATCAGTATTCTTGTATGCTTTAAAAGATGTTTCTCTAGTAATGGATTTATCTTTGTTGATTCTCATTTCATATGCAGATAGAATTCTTATGAGTTGATCAATGGATAGAGTTTTAAGATCATTTAGTTCTTTTATTGCAGAGACTTTTGGATTAAATGTATCAAGCAGAGATCTTAAAATATTCTGAACTAGAAATGGTTCTTCAATCTTCTCACCAAGACCCTTCATGGCATTCATAAGTTATTCAACTCTTAAAAAATACTTGCTAACTATTTCATCTTCATTCATCTTTAGTTGTTCAAATTTCAATCTATATGTTTTAAGTTTGGCATCTTTTACTTTCTCATTTCCTTCATAATTGTTAATAAGTTTATCCCACATTGCTTTGGCATTTTCAAGATGCATCACCTTTACAAATTCATCTTCAACAAGTCCATTCAAGATAGAATTCATTCCCTTAGCATTAAAGCTAAACTCTAACTTATCATCCTTGGAAGCTAGCACAACAGGCTTTGTATATCCAAGCTCCACTACATCCCAAACATCAACACCTAAGTCCATTAAATATGTTCTCATTCTAACCTTCCAGAAGGAAAAATTTGTTTCATCAAACAGAGGAGGCTCAGTGGCTGAAGTCCCTTCATGACTTGTCATGTTTAAGTTTACAAATCTACCTTTAAATAAAAGGAACTCGCTCTGATACCAATTGTTGAAATTACTAAGACAATTGAGAAGGGGGGGTGAATCAGTTGACATTGTGCTTAAACAATCTTAAGTCTATTAAACCATTTTTAATCTTTCATCAAGTGACCATCAATATTATACATCATATGGACAACATAAATAATGAGCATCAATCACACATAAGATATACACAGAGACATAATTTCACGAGGAAACCCATAAAGGGAGAAAACCTCTTCTTCTTTGAAATGATAAGCAGTCTTTTAAGTTATGTACATCATCTATGTTTGAGCACCAACTCAAAGTGAGGCTACTACCTCTATTTTACAAGCTCCAACTTGTTGAGAACACCAACTCTCTGGTTTCTCTAGCACCTACTAGAAGGAAGCACCAACTCTCTAAATATTCCAACACCAACTGGATTTATACAAGCACCAACTTGTATACAGAAAACTCTATGTTTTCCCGAGCACCACCCTACCACCTAGTTTTCTAGCCACAACTAGATAGAAGATACAACTTCCAATATTCAAGAACCAACTTGAATATCAGAGGACCACAATCCTCCCTAGCACCACCCTTCCTCCCTGATTATGAATAAATGATTGACAAACAAATAATGCAGGTATTTCAATTCTTACCCCTTCTTCATTGTTTTGCAATTCTTCTCTAGTTCAAAAACTATTCTGCAGTTCTGATCTGCTTCATGCTATTTTGCTATTCTTCTCTTGCTTCATGTTATTCTGTTATTATTCTCTTGCTTCTGTCTATTCGGTGATTGTTACTCATCTCTAAGTTTTATCTCATGCTCTGCATCCTGTCATTTTACCCTTCTTATAATTCATCTCATTGTTTCGGTTAGAACAACCAACCTTACACAGTCGCTCTATCTCTCCTTTTATACACACCAACCTCATCAGTTACACCTCAAATCTCCTTGGGCAAAGACAAAAACGTCTCAACAACTTAATCGCCAACCGATCAAGAACCATGATTCAATTTTCTAACTGAATCATAAATGAGATTATTAATCATGAAAATAAACAATGACCCTTTAATCATATTCCTGATTAACCTGTACCATTGAATTACAAGTGTTGGGTCTCTCACTTATTCCATATGCCCACTGGTTGTGACCACGAGCCTAATCAAAATGCATTTTTCATTTTTCATTTCTGCAATCTTGTGTCAAAGGGTCTCGACACTCCAAGTTGTGATCCCTAAAACTCTAAAAATGAGCTTAGTTGGACTGGCTCCTTCCCTTCTCGTGACCATGTAACCAAATGTTGTGACCACTCGCTAACCAAACAAGAACTTTGTGATTTGCAACTTCAGGAATCCTATGGTGAAGAGTCTCAACTCTTCATGTTGTGATTGCCAAAAATGAGCTTAGCTCCTCTATCTCTTTCCCCTCACGTGACCACCGTCAGTGACCACAGGCTGCACCAAAAGGTGCTTCGCGATTTCACATTTCAGCATTCTTTCCATGAGTGTCTTTGAATCCTCCAACTCCCTGTATCTGAAACTCCAAAATGGAGCCAGATCAATGGTCCACCATCTGCGGTTATCGAACGGCTCTCCTCTACCCCGATACTTGAGCCTTCAGGACTTTGAAGCTGAAATTCCTGAAACAAGAACTGATGAAGTGACGTCATTCTTGCATCACTCAATGATGTGTCAAGATCCGAGTGGCTACCACATGTCACTCAGAATTATGATTTCCAGTGGCCTGAAAAACTGAAACAATTTTACACTTGTCCTTATATGCTCGTGTCACGTGTCCTTGTTGTCATAAGTTGCCACCTGTCCTCACTGACATGGTCTATCATGATCTACCTCCTAGATCTAATGACCCATATTTTTCTTCAATCCAACGGCTAAGATTATATCGTGATTTCTCATATAGCGAGTTCGAGAGGTTAGGATCCTCCTTCCTTTGACCTTTCAGTCAGCGAAAAAACAATCGCTCGCCATGTGTCCTATGCATCCAATGTTCCACACCATACCTCGATCCAAAGGTTCAGATCAATCCTCAATCCGAGAGCCTAGATCATTTCGAGATATCGCATATCGCGAGTTCCCACACCATACTCCGTTGACTCCTCCAATGTGCAAGTCAGCGAAATTCCAATCACTTGCCACATGTCCTATGACTCCAACGGTCAATATTGTTATCGTGATTTCACATATCGCGAGTTCGAGGGGTTAGAGAACCTCTTTCCTTTGGATTTCCTGATCTATAAAAATCTTAAATGAAACCTTTGTCGTGCTCTGATTGTTTTCCATGTGTCCTTCTTGGATCAACGGTCCTGCTTTCGAGACTTTCTAAGCCTGCTTCATCTTGTACTTAAAGATTGTGCTCCTTCTTCTGGATCCAACGATGGTCAGTATTTGCACTCAGATTTGATGCCTAAGATCTGTTCTCCTCTTTTGTGTTCTTCTCCAGTCTTAATTTGGATCTGACGGTCATCGTGAATTCTAAATGGGATCCAACGATCATTGTTGCTCCTCCTCCTTAGCTTACACTGTTGATATTATCATTCCATCATTGTCATTGTGTTGTTGATCGTGATCCTTTCCATCAATGACAAACACGCATACTCTACCTTTCTCTGAAAAACATGCCGACAAACATAAGATAGAATGTTCACTAAATAGAGATCCTCTCAATGTAATGAATCAACAAACACTTGAATATAAACAATGACTGATGGGAAAAATACAGTAGATCCTTTGTTGCTTAGGGATACATAAATCATTGGCAGCCTTTGATCCTCAAATATGCAATATATTTGAATGAGAATAAATATAAAAAAAAGAGTTACAATCTGAAATCACATCTCTCATGAGTCTCCAATAGCAGTAATGCTTACAATCATAAAATTCCCACGGGCTTACAAATGAACACACACACGAAAATTGTCTGCTCCTACTCTCTCCAGCCTCTCTTGGCTCATGAATTCAACCTCCCTACTCTCTTGTAAAATGAATATGTATCCATATAGTTCCTTTTCAACTCATCCATTCGAACTCCAACCCCTTTCCCAAAATAGAAACAACTACAAAGAGAAAATGACATGTTTTAACTAATTTCCTGCTTTTCAGGAGGCGAAATTCTGAAAAATAGGCTTCCAAATGCCACTTCTAGTTCTCAAACCATAACAGTTGTGTAAAATATGAGAACGGTTTTTTTATATAAGCTCGTTATGAAGAAAAAACTCTCTCAATTTCTTTAAATTCATCTCCATATGGCCGCAACAGGTGTCACAAAAACATGTCTCAAACAGGAAATTACGAAAACTAAAAACATAGGGCTCAAAGATTCTTTCGAATATCCCAATCCATGACACCTATGTGAAAAATTAAAGAGGTTAATGTTCATGGGTATGTGCTTGAAAATAACCTCCTTCATATTTTGAAAATTCATCCTGGTTCACCCGGAAATGATCCTGTAAGTCAGCTAGTCAAAAATATCATTTCAACAGTCTAGATTACAGTTTTTGCAACACATTTTGTAGCGCCACTTCTATTTCTAATATCTATCTAACCATAATACATTTTTCAAACCTGAGAGAATTTTTTTTTATTTAGTATTTGATGAATAAAAACCTCCTCCATTTTTTCAAAAATACCTTCTCATTTGTTCATAATCCAAGTTTTAAGTTAGTCACTCAAAACTGGCAGAAGTGTCCTTGCAAAATAACTCTGCACAATTTGGTCTCTATCAAAATTTTGGTAGCGCATGCCTATGTGTCTTTGTAAAATTTGGTAGCGCCATCATAATTCCCAGCTACATCACTTCAACATTGATAGATTTGGTAGCATCCAACATGAAAACGGGTTTGGTAGAAACCTATGAAATTCATAGCGCCATCATTACACTGCTTAATAGATTTGGTAGTATTTTAGGTAGTAAAATGGCAGACCATGCTATATAGACAATTCTGCAGCACCATGGCGCTATAGAATGTCTATGCTTTTCTATCTAATGAGACTAATCAAGAACTTTGAGCTAATAGATGAAAGTCTTTGTTTATCCTGTTAGAGGTTATTTAGTTCTGTATGGAGAGGTAGGCCTCTTCTAGATGCAAATTCTTGTGCTAACACCCCCAAAGAGAGATATTGATTTCTCTATAAATTAATGCCTAGAGCAGCGCCAATGTCAAAGACTCCTTACAGAATGAGTATGCCAGAGTTGAAGGAGCTGCAAATGCAACTTGAGGATATTTTGAGGAAGGGGTATATACGCCCAAGTGTGTCACCTTGGGGTGCCCCAGTCTTGTTCGTGAAGAAGAAAGATGGGAAATTAAGATTGTGCATTGATTTCAGACAATTGAACAAAGTGATTGTAAAGAAAAAATATCCTCTGCTAAGGATTGATGATCTCTTTGATCAATTGAAATATGCCAAGATATTTTCAAAGATAGATCTCAGGTCAGGATACCATCAGGTAAGGATTAAGGAGGAAGATATCAGCAAGACCACCTTCAGGACAAGGTATGGTCATTATGAGTTCACAGTGGTGCCATTTGGGTTGTCAAATGCACTAGTTGTTTTCATGTGTTTAATGAATGGTGTTTTTAGAGAATATTTAGACAAGTTTGTCATTGTCTTTCTAGATGACATCCTTATATATTCTAAATCATAAGAAGAGCATGAGCATCATTTAAGGATGGTTTTGCAAATATTAAGGGAGCATCAGTTGTATGTTGTTATCACTCTGTAAATTTCCTAGAGGTTGAAAAGATGAAATATACAAAGGTAACCTTAACCAACCGCTTTTAAAGCTGGGATCTAGCCCTTCCAGCTTCAGAGAGGGATCTCTCTATATAATTTAGCTTTATTTGAATTGAGATATTAGGTTAGTTAGAGGCACGAGTTTTGTTTTGTTTGTAAAGGATTTTTAAAATTGGTTGAGAAAAATCACACATCCATTGGGCTATGGGGTCTGTACTTAATAAAATCTGAGATGCAACCAGAAACACTGAAGAAATCTTTCACAAGGCGAGATAACACCCCTCACTGGATCTTTAATAATTTAAGCGATGAACAGAAGAAAAGATAAAGAAAATACTCCAATTAACAAGCACTTAAGAATC
>ML779765.1:418901-434083 GCA_009831015.1 Picea engelmannii | reverse complement strand
GGGAAAAACTTAGGATAAGGGCATTTTCATGGGTTTTCTTTCGATATTTCTCATATACACCACCAAGGGGGACATCAATTCAATTGCATTTAGGCATTGGAGTCATAGGGTAACATCTTTATCATTCTGGCTTCACTTGGGCATGGGAAACAAGGCAATTAACCTATGTCCTAACCTACTGTCACAAGGCAATCAACCCAGATTAAACAGTTGGGTCAAGATTTTATTCTTTCTAGGGGCTACCTGATCAGGATTAGACGGTCTGATCAGATGTATTCACTAGTTCTTACCTAGGGGCTATCTGACCAAGATTAGACAGTCTGATCAGATGTATTCACTAGTTCTAACCTAGGGGCTATCTGACCAAGATTAGATAGTATGATCAGATGCATTCACTAACCTATCAGCATTGAAAATTTAAAATAACTTGGTCATGCTTGAAAGGTATGACCAAGTTGCTATTATTGCATGGGGCCTTTGCTTCAATTCTTTTCAGCCCTCTTTTCTTTTCTTTCTTTTTCTTTTTCTTTTTCTTTTTCTTTTTTCACAAATTATTTGAATAATGCAATATCATTTGTGAACCAAATCACCAGATACAGATAATATCCAAGTCATAAGATGATTCCCATAAATTATGGGGTGATAACATATGCCAAATTGAGAAAGTGCTCATTTTATCAGAAGCAAATTCATTATTTGGGCATATCATTTCAAAGGATGGGATAGCAATGGATCATGAGAAGATATAATCCATTAGAGATTGGTTAGTGCCAAAGAATGTGACAGAGGTCAAATCATTCATGGGCCTTGCAGGATACTATAGCAGATTCATTGAAGGATTCCCAAAGATTGCACACCCAATCACTTCCTTGCAAAGAAAGGGTGTGAAGTTTCAATGGACATTGGATTGTGAAAAGAGTTTCCAACACTTGAATAAATTACTAACAAGTTCTCCAATACTAAGGATTGTAGACCCAAATGAAGACTTCATTGTATGCACAGAAGCATGTAAATAAAGACTTGGTGGAGTCCTCAGTCAAAATAGATTTGTTATATGTTATGAATCAAGGAAGTTGAAAGAGCATGAAAGACACTATGTCACTCATAATTTGGAGTTGGCATCCATAGTGCATACCTTGAGGAAATGCAGACACTATCTCATGGGGAAAAGGTTTGAGTTGAGAACAGACCATAATGGTCTAAAATATTTATTTGATCAACCAACTCTAAATGCTAGGCAAAGCAGATGGTTAGAATTGCTAAGTGAATATGACTTTTATATAAATCATATCAAAGGGAAAGAGAACAAAGTGGTTGATGCACTCAGTAGAAGAGTGCATGAATTTCATTCTACAGCCATTAGCATGTACCAATCAGATTTGAAACACGGAATTTTAGAGTCTTCCAAATTAGATTTGCAATACAAGTAATTAGTGGCAAAATTATAGCAAGGTAATTTGCAGCAGAAAATTGAAGAATACAAGCTAGATAATGATGAAATTCTCATGTACAGGGGAAGAATTTATGTACCAAATTCCCAGGAATTGAAAAATATGATATCGAGAGAAATGCATAATGTACCTTATGTTGGGCACCCAGGATATCAGAAAACTATTGCAGCTGTCAAAAGCCAATATTATTAGCCAGGCATGAAGAAAGAGGTTGTTGATTTTATTGCCAAATGTTTGGGATGTCAAAAAGTAAAAGCTAAGCATAGACACCCAGCTGGTTTTCTATAACCAATACCCATTCGTGAGTGGAAATGGGAAGTTGTAACAATGGATTTCATCACCAAACTGCCCAGAACAAACAAGCAACATGATTCTATCATGGTAGTGGTGGATAAGCTTACTAAAGCTGTCCATTTTATTCCTATAAAGCTCACTCACAAGGCAGCCAATATTATTGATGTTTATATGAAAGAAATTGCTCAATTACATGGCATACCCAAAAAAATTGTGTCTAACAGAGATCCAAAATTTACCTCAAAATTTTAGAAGGGATTATTTAATGGATTTGGAATAAATTTGAATTTTAATACCGCTTATCGTTCAGAATCGGATGGACAAACAGAGAGGGTGAATCAAGTTATTGAGGATATGTTTAGGATGTATGTGATGGATAAACCATAAAAATGGGAAGACTACCTACACTTGGTAGAGTTTGCTTATAACAATGGGTACCAAGCATTCCTAAAGATGAGCCCATTTGAGGCACTTTATGGTAGAAAGTGCAACACATCGGTAAGTTGGGATAACCCAACAAATAGAGCAGTGGTTGGGCTAGATTTACTCAAGGAAATGGAGGAGAAAATGTTGAAAATAAAACAAAATTTAAAGGCTTCCCAAGACAGGAAGAAAAGCTATGTTGATAAGGGCAAAACTCGAGAATTTAAAGTTGGGGACCATGTATTCTTGAAAGTGAAGGCCAACATAAATTCCCTGAAGTTGGGAAATTGTTCAAAGTTGGTAGCTCACTATTGTGGGTCATTTCAAATCCTAGAGAGGATTGGTCCACTGGATTATATGATTTCATTGTCTGCATCTATGTCTATTCATAATGTGTTCCATGTATCATTTTTCAAGAAATATATACATGATGTTAATCATGTTATTGATTGGAATGTGATCCAAGTGGAGCAAGAAGGCACTTTTCAAGTGCATCTGGTACACATTCTGGACCGGAAAATCAAACAGCTCTGGAATCAAGCCATAGGGATTGTAAAGGTCCAATGGACCTTGTATGGTCCTGAGGACGCTACTTGGTAGCATGAGGAGGAAATGCAGGCAGAATACCTGCATCTTTTTTAGGATTTTTGAAATTTTGTTGGATATGTGTGTACTTAATGCACTGAGTACAGTGCATTAATAAGGGGAGGGGATTGTAATATCCCTAGGTTGAACCTAATTGTAAATGTAAAATGAAAATGTACTTCAGTTGGTGAACTGTTTGATATCATTTTTTGTATGCATCTTTCATGGCATAGTGTGTGCATGTATTGCGCAGTAAAATGAGGAAGCGTGCACATTTTAGGATATCGCACACAACATCTTAAGTGCACGCAATATTGAGGCCAATGAGACTTTGTGTATATGATATGTTTTATAGGTTGGTGATCCAGTTATTATAACCTAGGATGCTTATGTTTTGATTAGGCCTGAGAGCCTAGATGTTAAAGGTCAGTGCACCTATTTTTGTACAAGTCTCATAATTAATATAAAATACATCGTTGCATGCAGACCGGACATGATAAAAGAGTATGGGGGACTAAAATACACTAGTTAGGGAAAGGGATGGACTAAACATTAAGGAAAAGGGGCTAAGCTAGGGAGCTTAACCCAAAAAGGAATATTATATTAATATTTCTTAATTATAAAGTATGGATAATTATATAATTATTTTATCCTAAGTTCTAAGTTCTAAAGTATGGATAATTATAAAGTATTCATACATATTGTTTGGACTTAGTTCATTTCGGGGGCATTATTTCCATCACTCCTTCCATCATCCAGTCATCCAATCCATCATCCAGGAGCATTCACTCACTCATTGAGTTATCCTACATACTTTCCTGTCACTATACTTGAACCTATATCCATAGCCATATGTGTTTGTGTAGATGGTTAGCTTGGGAGTTGGACTGAAGAAGTGGGTTGTTAGGCCTGTGGGACATTGAAGAGGCGTGTTGTCAGGCCTGTGGGACATTGAAGAGGTGGGTTGTCAAGCCTGTGATAAATTTCTCTCTGGGTGAGAGAATTGCTAGGAATTGATTTCTTGAAGATGTTAAACTACAGCTACAAGGCTCTAAGACTTCTTGTCTGGCATGTTTCTGAAGCCTGGAAAGGAAATGGGGCAGCCAAGGGACTGTTGAGAAGAGAAGGGGCACACTTCCTAGGGTGGGATAGGCATGTGGGGAATGAGGGACTGTAGGTTATTGGTTTGATTTGGCACCTATGAAAGAGACTTTCCTGTTGTCTTTAAGCCATTAGCCTGGTTAGGAATTCCTTTACCCAGGTGGATTTTAGTCTCATCTCGGGGGTGACCTGCTACTAAGAGTGATGAGCAGTGTGGTCTAAGGCTGGGAGGTTCATGGAAGGTCTGCACATAGTTGGTGATATTCTTATAATGATAAGTGTCAATTGTGGGATAAATTTACATGTTGCATTATTATTTACATGTTTATTTTTATGGCTATTGTTTGTATATGTTGCATGTATATGTTTACTTTTATTTCAGTATCAAACCGTGCATTACATAATGTATTTGTCTGTTTACATTTTATATATATATTTCTGCAAGATTTATGTGTGTATACATTTTAATTGCATGTAGTTTGAAAAATATATGTGGCATAGCTCAGTTGGATGCTGGGTATGTTACAGTATGTTCCGCAGAGAGAGAAAAAGTGTTCTCTTGTTTATCGTGGCCCGTGTTGGGCCCTTCACTTTTGGATAAGAAATTGTGCAAGTTTTGACTGAGCACGAGTTGCGCAAGATTCAATAGAGGCTGGACAAAAGAATGGTAAATAGCAACAGAAAGAAGTTGTGAAAGCCAACGCAACACCAGCTAAGAAACAAACGGTTGCAACAGAACAAGGAAGTGCACAAGCTAAAATAGAAGACACAACCCAGCTATATATAGGGTTGAACATAAGTGTAAAAGGGTTGTTGACATTGATCTTCTTTTTGGTCAGTTGATTACGAGTTGGTTTTGAGTTGATTGTGGGGAGTTGAGTCAAGTCAATTCTTGAGTCTGTAATGAATTTTATCTATCAGTTTGAGAATTGGAGCTCTGCGACATGAGTCCAGAGTCAAGATTTTGTACAGCGCACTGCTATGTAATTCTGAGTCTGTAATCAAAGAAAGATTCTGAAGAAAATATGAAGAAGGACCTAAATTTTCAAATATGATGTGTCTTTGTGTGTTTTCCTTATGCATTACAGTTCTTCTTTCTGGGTTATAAGTTCTACTCGATGGTTATGTGTTTAGATGCTTGTTCTTAATGTAAGTAGGTTCGATTCTTGTACATATATGTTTCAGATCTATTTATGTCTCTTGCACAAGATCGGGGATGAGTCCTAAAGGCTCTATGGATCCTCTAAAGTATTTTCCCTACCCTTCCCTATCTATATGTCTCAGCAGCACTTCGGGTGATATTTCTTCTTTTCAGAGGAGATGAAAATTCTAGGGCTCTAAACTACATGGTACCTTTTGTTGGTAACTTGAGAAGGACCCTGGTCTAATTAAACTTGCGCCAACAAAATGGTTCAGTTGTCAGGACCTACGTTAAAAGAGAACCTATAGGGAGAATGCTTCCATAGATCCATAGATCTAGTATTGATCAATGGTGGGAAAGAAATTGTGATGCCTTCATATGGAAAGAAGCGGAACTGAGGAGAAAATCGATGGAAAACACTTGCGAAGCAATATTTTACTCAGAAATATCGAGAGACCAGTACAAGATTTTATGGGTTAAATTCCCGTAATAATTTTTCCACTGGATAAAGAGACTCCAAGAAGCTCTAGAGTTCCAAGGACAATTCAAGAGGATATGCGCATGGGACACCGAAAATCTAGTAGCACTTAAGAGGCTAGATTGTCCAGTCATGCAAGCAGTTGATTTATGGGTCAACACCACATTAGAAGGATATATCATCGAATTTGCAGCTATGAACCACCAATATTTCTCGCAAGCAGAGGTGTTTTTCAAGAAAGACGCAAGGGGAATAATGTTGAGAGAAATCCCCCTGTGGATTAAGGTTTTCTTGATGGAGGAGGGGATTTTGACTATGTCCCCGACTGAGATGGTAGCATAAACACCCTCACTTGGAGTAGGGCGAGGCGGGGTGACAGTCATGGCATGAGAGAGGGGAAGGGTTATTTGAAAAACGGGGGGGAAACAGTAAGAAACGGACTCGAGAGACGGTCGGGCCTTGAGTAGAGCCACCATAGTTGAGAAGTGGTGGCGCAACAAGATCAAGAAAGCAGCAAGACAGTCTGAGAAGTTGAGGAAAGAAGGTGGATCGTGAGAAGTAGAGGAGAGACAGAGGAAACAATTGCAGAAGATGAGAAGACATGAACGAATGGCCAGTCAAATATTAAATGAGAGAGATGTTGGACAACTGAGAGGGGGGGGGTGAATCAGTTGTTACCGAGCTTAAAAAATTATGTTTATTTTAAATTCTTTGCAGAGCACTGAATGACAATCACAATAATGAAGGGAAGTAAGCAATAGAACATTCAGCATCATTCACACATATGAAATATACAGAGACAGATATTTTCTGAGGAAACTCATAAAGGATAAAAACCTCTTCTTCTTTATATGATAAGTAATATTTTCATTCTATACATTATCATACTTATGAGAACCAACTCATAATGAGGCTACAACCTCTGTTTTGAAAGCTGCAACTTGCTAAGAGCACCAACTCTCTATTTTCTCTAGCACCTACTAGAAGGAAGCACCAACTCCATGGTTTCTCTAGCACCCACTAGAAGGAAGCACCAACTCCCTGGTTTCTCTAGCACCCACTAGAAGGAAGCACAAACTCCCTAAGTGTTCCAGCACCAACTGGATGGAAGCACCAACTTCCAATCACACAGGCACCAACCTGTATAACAGAGAACAACAGTTCTCCCTTGCACCACCCTGCCACCCTGGTTTCTATGGCTACAACTAGATGGAAGCTACAACTCCCTGTGTTCAAGCACCCACTTGAACCTCTAAGGAAAACAGTCCTCCCTAGCACCTCCCTTCCACCCTGAAATATAAATTTTGTTATATATAAATTTATCACAATGATACAATATTTATCATCGTCTTACCAGGCTTATCACTGTTCTGTTATGTTTCTCTGCTCTCCTATATCAGTGTCTATCTGTCTGCATCTTCTTGCGATTTATGATATTCTATTTTTCTCTACAAGAGCACCTTAGCCTTCCTTTAGTGTCTCACTATCTTGCTCCACACATGCCTTGCGCTTTCTGTGCTTCTACCTTTTCTGCTCTATGTGCCATGTCCATTCAATGCACCATTCCTCTTCTCTGTATTTCAGTTGTTTCACACTCCTTCTACACTCCTGAATCCCTCTCAACAACAGAAAATCCATCTCTTCTTCGTTCTGCATAATTATAGTCTCTATGCACCTTGTGCATGCTATCTCACCATGCTTTTGCATGCTCTCCCCATGTCGAGTGCTCTGCCTAATCATCATTGCAACTCTTCAGCTTCTCTAGCAGTTAAACCCATGCATCCATCATCACTTGGTGTTATGTCGAGATTCCTTTGCCTCTCCATCAGTGGAGACTCTTCATCTTCTCTATTACAGTCAAGCTCAACCTATATGTTGTAGTTACAGGCTTCAACACTCTTCCATCTGTCAATCACCTCTATGACCAGTCTTCATTCCACTGGTAGATTCCTTGAGACTCTTCAGCTCCTCTGGAAATTACATAGAAGTCTCTTTGAGTCCTATGGAAAAAACCATTAGTGGTTTCTAGCAGTTACAGTGCGAACCTTGAAATGAAGCCTAGCTATGTTAGCTCCTTCCACTTACGTGACCACTGGCGGTGACCACCAGCTACATAGACATTTTTCCATTTCGGCATTTCGGCATTTGTGTGATCAAGTGTCTCAACACTCCAAGTTGAGATCCCCGAAATGGAGCTTGGTTGCACTAGCTCCTTCCTCCATCTTTTGCAGATGTGACCACTGGCTATGACCACAGCCTTATTCGAAACTGTATTTCGCAATTTCGCGTTTCGCAAATTTGTTGCAAGTCACTCTGACTCTTCCAACTCCCGATCCCTGAAACTCCGAAAAAGGAGATTATCTCTTCGATCTCTTCTCCACAACTCTTCAATGATGTGACCACTGGCGGTGACCAAGCCTTATTCATAACTGCATTTTGCAATTTTGCATTTCGGCACTTTGGGACTCCTGTGATGAAGAGTCTCAGGTCTTGACTCCTCCATCTCCCGGTATCCGAAACTCCGAAATGGAGTTATTTCCTGGTCTGCGAAACTCTTTGTTGATGTTCCTGTTTCAGTATTTTGGCATTTCGGTATTTATATGATGAAGTGTTTCGACACTTCCAACTCCCGATATCCGAAACTATCCTCCTACTTTTGGTATTTCGGTGTTTCACATTTTGCGATTCTGAGGCTCCTAATGATGAAGAGTCTCGACTCTTCCAACTCCTGGTATCTAAAACTGTCCTCCTGCTTTTGAGATTTCTGTGTTTCGCATTTCGCGAATACGGGACTCCAGATGATGAAGAGTCTCAACTCTTCCAACTCCCGGTATCTGAAACTGTCCTCCTACTTTCAGGATTTTGTAACCCTGCTTCACCTTTCTCTTTAAAGAACATGCAAGTTCTCCTGGATCCAACGTCAGTCGGACCTTGGGCTCAGATCTGATGTTCATCGAGAATTCTCAATGGGATCCAATGATCACTATCGCTTCTCCTCCCAGGCTTACACATCCTCCTAACTTGGAATAATTTCTAAGTGTCAAAGGCCTTGACCTTTGATCTGTCTAAGATCCTGGGTATGCTATCTCTATTGAGCTTTGGCAATGAGTTAACCTCATCCCTGGTGCACACCTATGCACTGCGTGCGACTATGCGCTAATCCTCCTAAGCTTACGTTGTCCCTATTTTTCCATTGCTGTATACTCTAATCTTGCCATCAATGACAAGCACACCTTCCTGTAAACATGCCAACAAGAGAAGCGCAGAGAGAAAGAAGTCCCCAGGAGATGCGACAAGAAGGAAAAGGTTCAGAAGTAAGAGAGGAAGAAGCTGGCATGAATCTTGAAGAAGAAAGAGAAGATTCAGCCACGGTAACAGGAGAGATCGGGAATCCAACTGAAGAGATTGTACTAGTGGAAGAAAATGAGACCCCCCATATCAAAGAAAAATGCCCCGAAGCCAATGGTGCTAGCCCCAAATCACCCATACCCTAAGTGTCTTTTATACAAGAAGTAAGTTAGATACTACTTTCTCATGCTAGTTATGTTCCAATACAATTAATTATTCATTCACAACCAGGAATTGCAAGTACAAGGAGGATATTGGGATCCCATGGTAGATTTCAAGAAGGACCGTTAGGGTTCATACTAATAGGAACAACGAGATCAACAATGGTTGGCCATGCAGGAGGTTTGATTGCTCGATACCTAGAATTTTGGGGTAAGGGAGATGAAGACGTTGAGGAGCACTGGTTCTTGTGTGAAGAAATCTGGAGATACAAAGGGACTCCGGATGTGGATAAGTTGGTCAAGTTCTAAACTACCTTGAGAGGTCGCGCTCTTAAGTGTTACATGAAGATCATTGAGCCGGTAGTGCCAGGAATGCAAGGTCAAGCATTCACGCTTGGCCAGGTATGGACAAGGTTCATAACAGAGTTCAAACTACCCCAGTCAAAACAACAGGCTCTATATGAGTTTCATGAGATCTAGTAGCGGGAAGGTGAATCAACCTAGGAATATAGCCATAAGTTTAAATATACCATAGGGAGATTGGCACATCCAATCCACAAAGAACATCAAAGGGAGTGGTATATTCATAGGTTGTTTCCTCTGACTCGTATTCCGCTAACGCAATAGCAGATAGCCACCTTAACATACGCCTTGGAACAATCGATGAAGATTGAATCCATGGAAGGATACCCTGGGAGCCTGAGAGTGATGAGACCCCCAGCAGATTCAAATATGGAGAAACTACAAGGGAAGATATTGGCACTTACAGAAAATATTCAAGAGCTGACGATACCCAGACTAGGGCGACCACAATTTTGGTGCACCGGATGTTATACGGAAGGTCATATGGAAAATGAATGTCCACGAATAAGGGGAATGGGACCTCCTCTAAATCCAATGGTACCCCCACCAGGACCCGCGGGAGGAGTTGCGCAAGTGTCGAAGAAATTACCATTCCATAACCCCACCCCTTATCATTCTTTCCCAAGAGGCCAAGCAGCACCAACAGCTGATTATTGTGAAATATGCCAAATCCATGGGCATGGTCCAAGACAGTGCCCCATTATGTAAAATTACTCAATAGTTCCAAACATAGTACACTGTGAGTTCTGTGCATCTACCATGTACACTACCAATCAATGTAGAGTGTTTGATGCACATGCAGACAGGTTATACCAAACAACATTCAGGGTGAATGAGAACCCTCAGGAACCAGGAAGAGGTCGAGGAGGTGGAGCCGGAGGAGACTTCAGAGGAGGAAGAACTAGGGGAAGAGGGCCAAGCAGATGTTATAACTGTGATGAGAAAGGTCACTTGGCTAGATACTACCCTCATCCAAGGCGGCCATGGTGCTCTCATTGCAGAACCAACATGCACGCAACTAAAGACTTCCCAGAGTTAATTGAAAAATGGGAGGATAGAGTACAACAAAGAGGAACGAATCTCATCAGTTCATAAATTAAGAGGGTTATTAAGGGACAATTTTCCAACCTTAATATCGTTACTCGAGGAGGAGAGAAGATAGGAGATGATGATGATACTCTACCTCAGATATAGAAAGCAACACCTAAAGAAGACAGGTATGACCCTCTAAAACAAAATATATTCTTTAAAGATTCCATAGAAATATTTCATAATATTCCTATCTCGGAGATGCAATAGAAACCCTCGCAGCCTATTGTTTATCCTAATATGGTGCAAGTTTTTGCTTCACCCCCTGCACCCAGAAACCTTGTAGCCATGCCGAGACAACCTGAGCAACCTCAAAATGTAGTTGACCTTTGGTTTCAATTATTCCCTAACATTCTAGGGAATGATCAACTAACTGAAAAGTTGCACAATGCGCTATACCTAGTTTTAGGGAATGAAGAACCCATAGAGGAAAAAATAAGAGTTATTCTTCCTGAGAAGAGTACTCAGAGAGTGCAGCAAAGAAAAGTACGAACCGGAAAATAATTTAGACTAGTAGCCCAGTTAAATGAATTTGAGATTAAGGACATCATGTTGGATCTGGGATCCGATGTGAACATTCTGCCTAAGAAGACCTAGGAAGCCTTAGGAAAACCTAGGCTGACATATTCCCCAATTTAGTTAAGAATGGAAAACCAGTATTGTATCTTCCCCATAGGAAGACTGGAGAGTGTGGAAATAGATGTTGCGAGAGTAAAGACAATGGTTGACTTTGAGGTCATTGAGATAATGGGAGATAAGGACCCCTACCTTGCACTACTTGGCATTGATTGGGCCTATGACAATTATGTAGTAATCGACTTCAAGAAAGACACCATGACCTTTGAGGCTGAGGGAATCAAGGTAGTTCAACCTTTGGATCCATATGTAGGACCTAGGTATACAAAACCAACACACAATAATATGGAGGGAGAAGACTTGGACCAGTTGTACACCGTAACAGTAGGAATAAGAAACGATTATATAAATCCTACTGTTGATGGATCGGTAAGTTGAAGAAGCATACAATCAACAGATGAAGATTCAGAATTGGCTTTTGTCAGTTGGCAACAAGGTTCATACGAAATATTCTCAAGAAGATGCGCAACTGTCAGAGTGACCAGATGGGTTGGGACCGAAGTTAGAGAAACCCCAGTATACGATGGCACCTCATGTCTAGACAATTTTATGCTTAACATGGAAGAAAATGTAATAGAAGATCAAAGAATCTCGGTACTAGATGTAGCTTTTAGAACACCCCTGCCAGATGGTGAGCTAATCATAAAGTTGTACTCAGAACTTGGAACTAGGTGAAGCAAGCTATCAAGTGCAGGTTCTAGAATAAGGAGCAGATGGAATTAGAGATGCAAACAAATCTCGAAGTTGTGCAACTATTCAGCAGAGAATCGGATCCTAGAATACATATTGAACAATGCAAGACACGGTGGCAAGTTGTGGGAATACCCTCTCACTTCTGGGTCCAGGTATTTCCCCACTCCCTAGGTCCAATCTCGAAAGCTCGGTTTATACATGAGGAAACCAAAAGACAAACCAATGACTGGAAAACATTGGAAGCTCAATTTTGCAAGGACTTCTCATTTACAAGTACCTTGAGCTTGAAATAGTCTTGCAAAATATTAAAGAATTTCTTTTTACAGATAATGGTAATTATAAATAAAATTTAGTGGTATGTGCCAAACATAACCAAGAAATTTAGACTAATATTCACTTTCCTTCAACTGAGAAACCTATAGAATTATATTAGATTAGTAAAGATTCAGAAAGCCTAGATGACTTAGGGGAATTGAGGAACCTAGCCATCAAAGAGACAGAGCGGAACAAAGAAATTCAAAACACCATACCCAACTAGACTGATAGTTCCTACAATCACCCATTAAAATTTTGCAAAATCAATATAGGGACCATAGATCAACCCAAGATAGCTATGGTGGGAGACTACTAGGATGAGAAAACTAGTCAAGAAATATAGAGTTTGTTGCGGGAATATGAGGATTTGTTCCCAAAGATTTTTTCAGAGTTAAAGGGAATCAAAGGAGTTATGGGAGAAATGAAGATTGAATTGAAACCAGGATCCAATCCTCTCAGACATAGACCATATCGTCTTAACCCTAGATTAAAAGAGAAATTTAAGAAGGAGATAGACAAGATGTTGGAAGCAAGTCTCATTTTTGAAATTGAAGAAGTAGAGTGGGTTAGACTGATAGTTATTCAAAGAAATAAAGGCACAGAGGATATTAGAGTCTGTGTAGACTACAGAAGTCTCAACTCTATCTGTGTGCATGACCCTTTCCCAACACCCTTTACAGACGAGGTGCTAGAACAGGTTGCGGGGAAGGAAGCATACTCATTCACAGACAGATTTTCAGGATACCACCAAGTTAGGATCGTTGAAGAGGACAAAAGAAAACCACTTTCACAATAGAATGGGAGTCCTTCACATACAATTTGATTCCATTTGGCTTAAAGAATTCTCCTACAATGTTTTCAAGAATTGTGATAGCAGCTTTTAGAGAGTTCATTCACAAATTTATAGAATTCTATATGGATGATTAGACAATATATAGCCTGCTCAAGGAACATGTAGCATTGTTGTGGCTAATGTTTGATAGATGCGGAGAGTTGCAGATCTCATTGAATCTTATAAAGTGTATCTTTTGTGTACCACATGGGAATTTTTTGTGCCACATAGTCTTCCGAGAAGGAGTATTGGTAGACCCAGCCAAAGTTGCGGTCATTGTGAATATTCCACCACCTACGAGTGATAAGCAATTACACTCCACACTGGGACACACAGGTTACTATCACAAGTTCATCCAAAAATATGCCAACATTACTGCACCTATGGAAAACCTATTGAAAAAGGCTGAAACATTTCAATGGAATCCAAAATGTGATAAAGCATTTGAGACACTCAAGGAGAAACTCATCACAACACCGATTCTGATATTCCAAAACTGGGAGAATGAATTTCACGTCCATGTAGATGCTTCAGGAATTTCCTTAGGAGCCATCTTAATGCAACCTAAAGATGGAGCTATGGATCACCCTATCTATTTTGCGAGTCGGAAGTTGTCGCAAGCAGAGTGCAACTACACAACGACAGAAAGGGAGGGTTTAGCCATGATTTATGCTTTGAAGAAATTTAGACATTATTTGTTAGGGTCTCATTTCAATTTTTTACTAATCATTCCACATTGAAATATCTAGTTAACAAACTTGTGTTGGAAGGAATAATTTGTAGATGGTTATTGTTATTTCAAGAATTTTCCTTTGAAGTTATCATCAAACCAGGAAGATGCAACGTCGGACCTGATCACCTATCCAAGTTAGAGTCAGGGGAAAGTGGTGGAGCAGTAGATTATCAATTCCTAGATGCAGACTTGTTCAGGATTGAGGCCATACTGGAGTACCTGGAGGACATAGCAGTATTCCTAAGTACAGGGGCATGTCCAGAAACATATTCTACAACCCAAAAACACCACATGGTTGTTAGAGTAGCAGATTACCATTTGATCATTAGATAGTTGTATAAACTAGGAATAGACAACATCCTTAGATGATGTGTCTTGGATCATGAAAGATAAGATATACTCTGGGAATGCCATAGTGGAGTTGCAGGAGGCCACTGCACAGAAAGTTCTCCAGGCAAGACTTTGGTGGGAAACACTCTTCAAGGATGCAAAAGTATACGCTAGATCATGTGATGTTTTTCAACGAGTGGGTAAGCCGTCACGCCAAGACGAATTACCACTACAACCAGTTAGAGCTCTACAAGCATTTGAGAAATGGGCAGTTGACTTCATTGGACCAATCAACCCTATCGCCAAGCATTCAAAGGCTAGGTACATCATTACCACAATTGACTACCTTACCCATTGGGCAGAAGCAGCAGATGTACAAGACTATTCGACAGATACTGCTGCCATGTTCATTTTTGAGAATATCATCACTTGGTTCGGATGTCCCAGGAGCCTAACCAGCAATTAGGGAGCTCATTTCATTAGAAGCATTATAGTAACACTTACAGCAGAATTCTTGATTCAACATCACAAGAGCATTCCCTACCACCCACAGGCCAATGGAACAGTCAAAGCCTCAAACACGATTCTGGAAAGGGGGTTGACAAAGGTCTGTTGCACAAACCGGGATGACTAGGATGACAAAGTTCCAATTGTACTATGGGCTTAGAGGACAACCACAAAGAAACTCCACAGGTACACATCGTTCCAGCTAGTTTATGGGAGAGAGGCAGTGGTGCCTACTGTTATCACTCCAAGAAACCCTCTGTGGTTGCAGACCAGAGGTGCTTGGTAACTTAAGAAATGAATGTTTTTGTGTTTTGTGAATGTGGGTCAATGGGACAACTCAATACAGTTTATAGCATTCAAACATGAACATGATAAACAAATAGACAGTGCTTTCAAGCATTGATTAATCAGCAAGTAACTTAAAGGTGGATGGAGAACGAATTGTAACTAAACCAATGCATAGCAGGGTCTAAGAGACAATCATTAGACTTTATTATCAGGTTATGAGATAAACAATGGGATAACAGCCATTCGAAGCTTAACAACACAGATAAAAATACAGAAGGAGAATGGAAAGTTGACAATCAAAACTAAAAGAAAATTGTGATCTGTATTAGCATAATAAGTCTGAGCACACAAAAGAGTATATCTCTGTCCAGAATCGAACCATTGTTTGATTTCAAAATAGGCATTTATAGCCTT
>ML779765.1:405454-418801 GCA_009831015.1 Picea engelmannii | reverse complement strand
TGTGCTGCTGAAAGCAGTCTCGGCTTCCTCTCTGTGTTGGGTGAAATGCGAACCTCGGGTGTACTCTGGAAACAACCCGTGAAACACCATACCGACTTTACCTGATTTGATAGTGTCAGACCCTCTGAACCTCATCTGTACCTACGTCGTTGGATGTGAACTTGCCATTTTTGGTGTGATGATAGTTGTGCACCGGTTCTGAAAAGATTTCAAATCCCTGTCATATCCTGTTATACAAGCTTAAACTGCCATGATTGCTTGCTTCCACCAGCGCATGTCTCGGATCTTGTTGTGACGTGGGGGTGATCACCTCATAATTTCATGCATGCATGGATAATAAGCACGTGGTTCGCGCTTCACGCAGCTACAGAGTTTGGAGAACATTCCTACCAACACACTCGCTTGCCACTTTCACCAGCGCGCGAAATCTTCCGAAAACCCTGTTAGCTGCGAAAAGTGAACACTTTCCACAGCGCACCGTTTGATAGGAAATTCATTTTAGCTGCGGAAAGAAAAACAACGTACCACATCATTTTAAAAACGTTTATTAGCGCGAAAGTAAGTACTCTCCGTATCGTGCCACGTGCGAACTATCTGTCGAGCTTTCCGCGCCTCTTTACTTTCCACAACATTTTAAACTGATGAAACAATGCCCTTAGCTGTTGAAAGCTATCGCTTTCCACAGCGCACAATGGGCCCTTTAACATGATGTTAGCTGTTGAAAGTAAATAGTCACATTTTCGAAATAGAAGACTTTATGGACCGATTATTTCCTAAGACACACCAAAACCAAAAATTTTCTCAACTGTAGAAAACTCAAAAATGACTTGAAGATACTACTGAAAGCAATGATATCCACCCAAAACTCGGTCGAAAGGACGGTTTCATTTTGGGAGTTAACACCTACAAAATTCATCACTCCAAGTTTGTATATTGCACAAGTCACATGTATGTCAAAAGAGGAATCCATTGTGTAGAGACTTATGGAGTTACAAGAACTCGAGGAGACCAGATTTCTAGTAGACTTCCATCAGTTGGTTGAAAAAGAAAGACAAAAATCTTGGCATGACAAGCACATTAAGACCAAGGTATTCACGCAAGGAGACAAGATGTTACTCTATGATAGTCAGTACCAGAAGCATCCTGGCAAGTTGCGCATGCACTGGTTGGGACCATTCATAATTACGGAGATCTGACCCTCAAGCGAAGTTAGACTCGTGCAACTGGATGGTGTTTTGCGGCCAGGATGGGTGAATGGTGCTCACCTGAATCCCTACCTATCTCAAAACTAAGAAAGAGGGACTGACTCTCTAGTCTGAAGGAGCTTGTACAATGTTTATATTTGATTTTTCTGAAATTTTTGTAAATAAAGTTGATGTGCGCAATATTGTGCCATGACACATAGTTCATTTTATGTTTAAGTGTTGTTTGATATAGAACTAATGACTCAACAGTGAAAGATCTGCAGCATAAGAGAATCCATTAATGACAGACATTAATATGAAGGGGACAACCTTTGTGGTCAGAGGGAGGATGAATCCGAAGACAATTTGAGTCCATGTGCCACACAAACCCAATCTAGTCACAGTCTTTATTTCCATTCGGTACCACGTCTGAGGCTAGTTAATCCATAAAGCCACATTATGCAAAGATGTCATCGGAGTTTGCATCAGGATACCCATCCATCAAATGGAAAGGTATGGAATCGGCCACGTCCCTATCCAACTCGCGCAAATAAGTAAATGCCAGAATCGTCCAATAGGATTTACCCTATTAAATCATCTCGTCGGACAACTCAGATCCAGTTGTGTCCATACAGTCATGATGAACAGTAGTTACTGCTAAACTTTTTCATTAAGCCAAGTATAAGGCCCTGATAACTCGCCCGAGAATGCATCGTTTCCAAAAGAGCATAGCCATTTTTGAATTCAGTAGAGCGAACCATCTTGTACCTTTGTGAAATCCACAGTCATAACCTTAGTCCTTAGCTTGTCGTAGAAGTGGGAATGCTGAGAGCCACAGCAAGCCAAAGTACCATGTCTAAAGAAGCGGTACCAAACGAGCCCTACGACCCCTGATTCGAGGTCGTGGGTGATCTCAAAGGGAAGGTGGATCATGTTAAGCTCCTCGATCTTGACCTCACAAATTCAGTCTTGTTTCCTTAGATGAACATAGATGTATTTTGGGAGATGGCTCCAGATGGATTAGGAGGCATGCAATTTGTGCCAAAATCAGACTTCATCAATTTATTCAATTCGACCATCATGAACCTGAGAGACCTACCAATCTTCGGTACCACTAGTGAGGTTGAGCGGTGCACATAATTTATGATAAGAAGGGTGCATGACAGAATTATATGGTTGGATAAGCGGTATCCAATCCATGCTAAAGACATCCAACATCTTACTGGACTATCCTTCGAAGGAGAGGATGTGTCGAAAGGATTCCAGGGTCTTGGTAAGCATGGCAAAAAGAAAGGCAAGCTTAGCCTGTATGAGAAATTCAACACAAAGAGGGAGGGACGCACATCAGTAATTGAACCCATACTACTCAAGACAGTCCGGTCTGGTTGTTACATCATAGCCAACAAGGTTATGAGATCATACTACAAGGGCGAATGCACGTTAGATGCATTATCAGTAGTAAACTTTTGTGCAAATGGCACTATGTTCAATTGGTGTAGTTACTTGTTGGAGGAACTACTAGTGGCATGCGAGGAAGTGCAGGAGAAGGGAGGAACCTTCACTTATGGATATCCACTAGTGGCATTTGCTATGTTCAAATGGAATCCACCTATGGGAAGATAGTCGGCGATACCATACAAGGGGCACATGGTGAAGATGTTTGAGCCATGGCAGTCCAGGCCAGATTCAGAGAATACAGCCTTCAATGCCGTAGCATTTGCTAACTGGTAGAACAGTTTGATAGACACAAAACAGAGGCTGTGTATTCTGCATGAGCTCCTCAACTACAATACGATAAATATTTCCTTCCGCATGAACCGTCACCATACATTTTTCTGGCCGAGACATCTTAGTAGGGAATATTTCCACACAAAGATGTTGTCATTCTATCTGGACGAGGAGGTCTTTGACAAGGAATTCATGTCATGTCTAGGAGTCAAATGTAGTCAGCACAATTCGGGAATGCATTATATCTTGCCTGCGGAGCTGCTGAAGAAGACAGACAAAGAAGCAGGGGCTGGACCAAGCTCAGGTCTAGATCCACAGAAGCCAGACACCCCTGCACAATCAGACTCTGAGGAGGAAGAAGAGATGTAGCAGTTGGAGTGGAAGAAAACATCGGCCCTCCGTTAGCTTCCAGTCGATGCCGTGTTATCAGGTGAGGATGTTAACCAGATACTGAGCATTGTGTTTAGTACCGAACCATTGGTGAAGAGGCCCAGAACTGGGGTCTCGCTGAACAAACCTCTGAACCCAAAACGCCTTGCATCAGTCGCTCCCCACACCTGCTCAGCGGTCAAATCCAGCACTATCATTGACATTCAAGATGACCCGGAGCCTGAAACATTTCTGTCCACATTCATCATTGAGCACCCTCCATCACCACCACCTCCACCCCAATCACCAAACTTCGTCACGACCAGTCCACCCCAGACCACAAACCCAGAGTCGATGCAGCTCAATCAGCCAGAGATAGTGGAGCAAGGACTCCCATAAATAACCCAATATCTACCTAAGCCAAGATCAGAAGTTTCTGGTCCAAACCCCAAAACACCAGAGCAGAGTATGAAGTTGAATGGTCTGAATCCAAACATCTAGGAACAACATCCTGAGCCTTCGGCGCAAGGAAAAGACACCCACACTATGGAGGACCTACAAGCCCAAAGAAAATAACAAAACCCCTCACCGGCCAAGGGTGAGTATGTACAAGAAACCATAATGCAGGAAGTAGAAGTAACAAAAGAGAAAGAGCTACTAGAGCTTCAGAGGGAACCAGCATCAACACCCGGGTAGAGCATGACATCCATGCGTGAAAAAATGCAGTGGGTTCTCCAAGACCCTTAGCAATGTGCAGAACTAATGAAACTTTGCATAGCCAAAACAAAGGTTCTGACTCTTTTTCCTGCAACGCTAAGGTCGAGGATTGCACCAGGACCACTAGCAGAGGAGGAGGTAGAGACCCGCTCGGAGCATTCAATGACTAATGGAATTCCACTATAGACTCGAGCACCTAGAGACGCATGTCCTTCATCTGTTGATCTCATATAGTGGCCAGCAATGCAATTATTTGGACTGATTAGAGCATCAACTGATCAATTAGAGAAAAGGCTCCAGGAGGCCAAGAGATCTGTCAAGGTTTCAAGGAAGGAATATTTTGTCGCACAAACATGCAGGATGCAGGAAGTGCATGAAAAAATCTAGGTTCAATGCAAACTAGAAAGAGTGCAGGAAATACTTTCCGAAGTGTGGACGGATATTCGGAAGGTTGTGCCTGAACTACCTGAATTCAGTGTTACAGGTGAGCTGGAACACCAGATTGAGTTTCTACAAGGAGCATGGAAACAACTCGCCACCCAAGATGAGCAGCTAAAAGAACAGTTACAATAGGCCTAGAAAGAAGCAGAGCAACAACCTCGGCAGCTGCAAGAGCAGATGAAAAAGATAGTACTGCAAGGCAACAATGCCCGAGCAGCGCTACACAAGCACACAACGGAATGAAAAAATATTTTCAGGGAAGTTAGCGACTGCATGGGCATCATCACTCGACGCAACCAAGTCTTGGAGGAGGTGCACACAAATATCCAGGTGTTGAATGAGGAATTTGCAACCATGATGGATCTGATGGAGCAATAGTGGAAGTTCGACCAAATCCAACAGGCAGACAATGAGTTGAACGCCTTCTTTGAGGCACAGTCCATAGCAAAGAAAGAGTTGCGCGACTTTTGACCTATCATTCAGATAGTGTACATGAAAATGCATCAAGTTGATGCAATATCAGATTTCGAGTGGAACTTGTTGGTCGCATCCAAGCCAAAGGCGGATACCAAGGAGACAACCCAACAGTTCATTGCAAAGGCATCACTCCTCACCAGGAAATGGTAGGATAGAGTAGGAAACTTTTAAGGAGTGAAACAATGAGCCTTAGAGTTGGTACCAAAGTTGGGCCCTTCATTTGAAGATTTAAAAGAAGAGAAAGCACAAACAGAAGAGCCCAAGGAAGAACAAAAGGAGGATAAGGGAAAACAACAAATGCTTTTGGAATATGCGAAATAACCAAGCACTTGACTTAAGGGAGAGTCAAGGATTGTGGTCGGAGGATATTGGGCCCTTCATTTTTGGATAAGGAATTGCACAAGTTTTGACTGAGAACGAGTTGTGCAAGCTTCAACAAAGGCTGGACAATAGAATGAGAAATAGAAACAGAAAGCATTTTTGAAATTCAGCGGAACGTCAGGTAAGCAACAAATGGTTGCAACATAACAAGGAAGTGCGCAAGCCAAAATAGAATACACAACCCAGCTATATATAGGGTTGAACATAAGTGTAAAAGTGTTGTTGACATTGTTTTTGTTGTTGGTCAGTTGATTACGAGTTGGTTCCGAGTTGATTGTGGGGATTTGAGTCAAGTCGAGTCTTGAGTCTGTAATGAATTTGATCTATCTATTTGAGAATTGGAGCTCTGTGACATGAGTCCAGATTCAAGAGTTTGTACAACGCACTGTTGTGTAATTTTGAGTCTGTAATCAAAGAAAAATTTTGAAGAAAATATGAAGAAGGACCTAAATTTTCAAATATGGTGTGTCTCTGTGTGTTTTCCTTATGCATTACAGTTCTTCGTTCTGGGCTATAAGTTCTACTCGATAGTTCTGTGTTTAGATGTTTTTTCTTAACATAAGTAGGTTCGATTCTTGCACATATATGTTTCAAATCTATTTATGTCTTTTGCACAAGATCGGGGATGAGTCTTGAAGGATCTATGGATACTCTTAAGTATTTTCCCTACCCTTCCCTATCTATCTGTCTCAGCAGCGCTTCGAGTGAGACTTCTTCTCTTAAGAGGAGATGAAAATGTCAGTGCTCTAGACTACACAGTACCTTTTGTTGGTAACCTGAGAAGGACCCTGTTTTGATTAAACTTGTGCCAATAGCCCAGCCTGGGTGGTCTGGGATGTTACAGACCACGAAGAAAGATTTGTGGGGGACTAATCTCCACTAGGTAGGGTGAGGGAGGGGTCTAAGTGTCTAGGCCTAGAGGCTAAGCTAGAGAGATTACCTCTAAGGGAATAATATTTTATTATTATTATTTCCTAAAGGCTAAGGTGGACATGAACGGTGTTTTCCTAAGTTCTTGGGAAAGGGAATGAGTGTGAAGTGGAACACATGAGGCTGCAGGAAGACATGTGTCTACTTGGGCACATGCAGTTATAAATGGGAAAGCCAACATTGTTAGGGGTTCACTGTCCATTCAGGGTTTCTCCCCATCCTGGCGGTAGGGGACCAGTCTGGAGTCTCCTCATGACCCTTACGATATCTGGAATTTTGTCACCCTTCCCAAAATTCAACAGGGATTCACGTATTGAACCAGTTTTCCTTCCCCATTGCCTCGGTATCAAGCACACACCTTGGGAACCTATGGGGATACTGGAGTTATCCCGTGTGTATCCTGTGAAGTCCGAGCACCTTGTAATTGTATGAGTCATGTTGTGTCATAACTGTTGGTTGTTACAGCCCACACAGGTCCTTGATTGAGTGTGGCTTTCTTCCATCATTTGTTCCTTACTGAGATTTGTTGTTGTCCTCACCTTGATGGAATTGAGCTGAAGTTGGTTGAAGAAGCGGGTTGTTAGGCTCGTGGTTGAAGAGGCAGGTTGTATGGCCTATGAGAAACTCTCTCCAGGTGAGAGAGTGTGTTGAGGAAGTGATTTCTCCTAGAGGAAGTCTCGTAGCTGCTACAGATCTCTGAGAATTCCAATATGGCCTGTTGTTGAAGCCCCAGAAGGGAGCTAGAGCAGTTGATGGACTGTGTGACAGTGAAGGTGTATAATCCTGGGGTGGGATAGACATGTGGGGAATGAGAATCTGTGGGAAGTGGGCATAAGTGGCTCCTGGGAGAGAATCCTTTCTCTTAAACTGTGTGACTTTCTGTTGTTGACATCAGATGTGTCCATTTGACATAAGAGATTATTTGAAGAAGTAAGTTGTCAAGCCTGTAAGCAACTCTCCCAGATGAGAGAGTATGTTGGGAAGTGAGTTCTCCTAGAAGGGAGTCCCATAACAGCTACAATACTCTGAGACTTCCGGTCCAGCCCGTTGTTGAATCCCAAGGTAAGGGAGGTGTAGTAGTTGATGGAATTGTATTAGTGAAGGTGTACCCTCCTGGGGTGGAGAAGGCATGTGGGGAATGAGGATCTGTGGGTTGTGGGCGTAAGTGGCTCCTAGGATAAAAGATCCTTCCTGTTATTTTGTGCAACTTCCTTGTTGTCCTTGCCAAGTCTAGAATTCCCTTTCCCGATGGAGTTTAGTCCCAGCTCGAGGGTGACTCACTATTGAGCATGATGAGCAGTGTGGTCTAAGGTTGGGAGGTTCGTGGAAGGTCTGCACGCAGTTGGTGGTCTTCTAATAAAATATAAGTACCACTTTTATGTTCATTTACATGTTGTGTAATGGTACATATGTTGTAATTGATGAGTATTACCTGTGTATGTTGTATATGTTGCATGTGTAGGCTTACTGTTATTTCCGCATTAATATGTTATATATATGTAGAATAGTCATTCTATGTTTATATGCATGTGTATGATTTTCTGTAATTATTTATGTGTGCCATAGCCCAGTAGTTTAAGGCTAGAGCTATCACAGATCAGAATATAGCAGCAAAGCTGCAGGAGTAGCATGGCCCGACCTGGGTGGTCGAGGATGTTACAAAATGGTATCAGAGCTAAGTGAAGTGTCCAAGTAGTGGCATTGCCTGTCCTGTTGGTGGTTGGGGACGTTACATGGAGAGTTGGTGAATAGGTTCACACAGTACATCCTACTGGTGACTTGGGTCCTTTGTATCCATTGGATGTCAATGTTTATGTGGAATTGATGAAGACACAAGTATAAATATTTTTTTCCTCGAACATGTAGTAAATAGAAAGTTTCTTACATGTATTGTACTTTTCAAAAAAATGATATAATAGGTTTTCAATACTCATATTGATCCATAATGTTTAATAATTATAAAACCTTTATGTATGGAATTATCATTTTGGGGGTTAGCAACATGTTTATCTCCTAGGGCATTTCACTGTCTAAAACTTCATATGGGTTTTTGAAACTTAACGAGTGTCCATTATCTTATCGCAGGTAGCTATTTTTACATTTTTACTATGACTTGGTAAGCATTACTTTCTTTTTCTACATTTTCTATTTTTTTCTTGATATTGGCATTGGTTGTTTAAGTTCATGTGTCTATAGTACATCTCAAATGAAAAAATCATTTTTGTTAATATAGGAGTATGTCTTTAATCTTCCCAAGAATTCTATTAACTGTTGTTGTAGGGGCTAGTTAGCTCTACCGACTAGACTCGCTAGTTGACCAAACAAGTCGATTGCAGAGTCAGATATAAGAGTCGGTCGAATAGACAGCTAGAGTCGACCGACCAAGTACTTAGGAACTATAATTGACAAGTAATTGTATGACGTGTGTGTGTGTGTGTGTGTGTGTGTGTGTGTGTGTGTGTGTGTGTGTGTGTCTAACTATGTAATAGAGAGATAAGAAGGTTGTTTTACACATATAATACAAGTGAATTTGATGGTTCTCCCATTACTTGTGTATGTTTCCATTTATGTTTATGTGTGGTTATATATAATGTTGTAACATATGCTTCTCTGTGTAAAGAACTACTGGTAATCTCTTGTACTTTCTCTCAAACTACAACATTGGTTTCGTTGCTGACAGTTAGAAACTCAAGCATGTATAAAATTAAAAACACATAGATGTTAAGCTTGGAAGACATACATGAATGGTGGGAGCGCAAAATTAATAATTACATCAAAAATTATGCAAGGAGGAATCTACTGACGCTAGTGGAGGCACATACATAATTCTTCTTAGAAACGCATGAAATATTCCTTTAAACTATTCCAGAAGAACTATTCGAATATCACAATCAATCATCTAATGAAAAAACTCACTCCAGATGAAGAATTGATGCACAAAATAATAAACAGAGGAAGAACAATTTGAAAGAATCATACATGATTATATTGAAGAACAAGCAACCGAAGACAGATCATCAGTCGAAACCGTAAAACACAAATTTTACACCGACTTTCACAACGGTTTCCTTTGCACTGTCTTGTGCTTCCTTCATAAATTTTTGTTAGTCAAGGGAGTCGGAGACATTGTCGAATATCGACCCCTCTTGGCCAATCCTCTACCAAACTCAAATTGACAAGAAAAGCAAGAAGAGTGGAAGAACTCCTCGAATCCAATTGCAAAGATACAAGAAAATATGATTGCATATATGTTAAAAACTTCAATAAGAATGGTAGTGAGTAGCATAGTCCCCACTCTTTAGGTAATTGAGAAAATGAACAAGTGTATTTTTTAATTTTCCCATTTGATTTTTTATACAAAAACTATCAACAATCAACATAACATTAACCAAATGGGTAGTTTGAATCAATGAATTGAAACAAGCCAATACTCAATAGTATTGGATGAAATTAGCAAATGCATATTACACCATATGTTCATTGTGAATCGTCATTTTAAATAGCATTTTTTAACATCATCACAACAAAGGCTATATAACATAAAAACATAAGCCATTTCAAGGAACAATCCATGGAAGATAATCATGTTCTAGCTCATAGATAACATCAAATAAAAAATAATAATCTTTTCCACAAGTCTTCAATGCAGTATTAGGGATAAATTTAAGGAGCATATACATCAATAGACATAACCTATCTACCATCCTCTATGATTGCAAAGTAATGAATAGGATTTATATCATTTTTCACTCTAAATAGTGTTACCACTTCTCTATTGAACCAACCAAATAATGTGCCTAATTCTATTCATTGCTTACATTGAACCAAATAATGTGCCTACTTCTATTCATTGCTTACATTGAAAGTCTCTTTGGAGACTTGACCGCTAGTCACAAATGTGCCAAAGACAACTAGTCCTTCATTTCCAAATTGATTGTTGCCACTATCTATTAAAAAATGGAAGACACTAATTTAATATAAAAATCAATATAGATGATTACAATAAAAAATTGCAATAAATACTACTTAACTACATAGACCATTGTACAAAGAAATGGAAATATATAACTATATTCCACTTCACACAAGTTGGTAGCTTGTGTAATTACCTGCATGATAGTTCATTTCAGCTCACAACAAGTTGAATGTCATTTTTGTTTACTCATGTTTTAATGGTGTAGCTAGAGGGTTGAATGTCATTTTTGTTTACTCATGTTTTAATGGTGTAATTAGAGGATGAAATGTCAAGAAGCATGCATCCAAATCTCATAAATTCAATCCAGTAGATATCTTTTTTATTGGGTACTTGTAATGAAGCCTAGATTTTGATTCCTTCTTATCGTTAATTTACCAACAAAATGTTTTCCATGCTTAAAATTTCTATATTATTATAAAACAAAACAAAATAAAATGTTTTAATTTAAATGAAAGATAGGCCATGCCATAGACATCCAACTTATTGGAAACAAATCAATGCTTCTAAGAGTTTTTCATTGATAATAGTTGTTGCTAGTTTCACTACTCAAGTCTTGATGCAAGTCCCTATCACTTTCATCACTCTCAATACCATAATGCCTACAAAGAGCTTTGAGGTGAGTGGCCTGGCATGCCATCCATGACTTAATTGGCAAATTGATATGGTTTTAATGGAAAAACAAATATCAAATGGAAGTAGAAGAAAAAAAGAGTTTATGATTATAATATTTTCCCTATAAATACAAAACTTTAAATTAGATCTAAAAACCCTAAGAAGAAGCGTGAACGACAAAACCCAACCCAACCCACAAAATTAAAATTCAACGAAAACCTAATGAACTAAAATAAGTCTCAAAACCTAGAAATCTTAAGGAATTTGAAAAACTATTTATATCCAAAGGTAGAAACTATATAAGAAATAAAAAGTTCACCAAATGACTACCCAGAACAAGGACTTGATGTTTTAGTGCTCCACCTTACACATGTAAAAATGGGTGCATCCAATTGAAAACACAAATCAATCTTAGCTCCTAACTCGACTTTGGATGCATACAACCAAACCTTTCTACCATGAGGACGAATTTGTTTATTCTTTTTCTTTGATGTGGTAAAATACTCTCCAAGGAGCCTATTACCCTTTGTTTTGCACAAAGGTACTACTAGTGAATTTCTTCACTACCCCTTGTGATTTTTATGAGCCTTGGATAGTTGGAGTAGTTATTTGGTTTTATGGATTAGCTAGAGGGTTTGATGAGCATTTGGTTTCACCCTAATTTTTGGGCATCTTCATAATTCCCAAGGCAGTTCACATTTTTCAAGGCATATTCACGTATTTGGAGACAATTCACAACTCCCAAGGTATTGGTGAAAACATTTTTGAGCTAGTCTTTATGTGCAAATACTTATCATGCCATGCCACATCTTAGATTTTGGATCTCTAATCTTGTTTGCACATTTTGAGGCACGTGTCACCTGATTTGAGGGGATCTTCACCTTGGAGATTGCATTGGGGGTTGTATGGCATGTGTGGACTTAGTACGCCCTCCCATGACTTGTGGAGATGATTCACATGATTTGAGGATGATTGTTACATCTTGAAGACTTCACACCTAGCCTTTTGAAGCTGATTTGGAGGGGCTTCTCCCTTTTGAAGGGTTTTAATCATGATTCATGGGCTTTGTTACATTGAAGAGACATGCATCCACATTTGGGGGAGACTTAGGAGCGATTACTTGCACTGTTTGAGGCGTTTGTTGATGATATGCCCCTTTGGAGGCTTGTGGAGGCTAGACTTTACACCTTGGACTCAATTTCTTTCCTCTTTCATGGTTGTACATATGGCTTGATCTCCTCATCTTTTATGTATTTTTGACTAGATAGTTGGAGGAAATCACATTTTATCCTAAGTTTTTGTGTACGTGATGATTCAATCATATTACATATGTCACCTTTCATTGAGTTTAGTTTAAGCATTGGCATCGCTCATGAAGATGATATGATGAATTTTTTTTCATTAAGTCTCAAAAAGGATGCAAGGTGATGGTTTGAAAATCTTAGCAAATGAAACAAAGTTACGAACTTAACGAGAACTGTGAGCTCAAAATGAGAACTCTGGCCCCAAAAATCCATATTTTTGCAAAAAAACATGAAAATCAACCCCCAAATCAAAAGTGGTGCTAACGGTAGCACCATTTTTTCAAGCGAGATCAAAATTACAACATTTTTCAAGCATGGCCTTCGAAATTTATACATTAACTCAAAAAAAACTTTAAAATCAACACCTAAATAAAAATTGATGTTACATAAGGCAAAATGTTTTTTTCAAAACTTTAAAATTAGAGATATTTTGAAATTGTATTTTTAGTAGTTGGTACCATTAAAACCAAAGCTCAAAATCAACCATCAAATTGAAAAGTATTGCTACCAGTGACACCCATTTTAAAATTGGGGTATTAAAATGACATTTTTTTTAAGTGGTAAAAGAAATCATCATTACTGTAAACAAAATCATAAAATCAACCCTTAAATGCTTACTTTTAAAATCTTAGTTTATCACCCCAAGCACAAGATAATATGTAATGCCATCAAAACAATAAATTTAAAAATGTATATTCAAAACCCAAATTTGGAAAAAAAAAATCTTAAAAAAAAAATAATAATAATAATTCAATGGGAAAACAATAATTTTAAGAAAAACTATATTTTTTTTTGTAAAAATGAATAATAAAAAATCCCTTAAAAAGTAAGGGAAATAAATAAATATAAGAAAAAAAAACAAAAAACATGCTTAAAAAACAATTCAAAATTCAAAAAAATATTAAAAAAAAGATAAAACTCCATAAACTAAAACTTTATAATAAAAAAGAAAATTTAAAAATTAAAACACACTTTCATTAAAAATTTAAAAAAAAAAATTATATATATATATATATATATATATATATATAACAATGAGAGAGATGTTGGGCATGGCCCTTGCGGCGCTCCGGTTGGTAAATAGCTGGCACAGCCAAAGAATCGTGGGTCGATGTCATCATCGCCCCAACCCCCGCACGATAAGGGTCAGGTGTTGTGGGCGGCCACGAGACCTGGTCCTTGCCATGCGAGGGGTTGGGGCGATGCTCGACATTGCCCCCAATTGTGT